>KV751319.1:2374740-2418168 GCA_001698575.1 Mola mola
CAGATGCCCGAACCACCTCGACTGGCTCCTCTCAACGCGGAGGAGCAGCGGCTCTACTCTGAGCTCCTCCCGGATGTCCGTGCTCCTCACCCTATCTCTAAGGCTGAGCCCAGCCACCCTGCGAAGGAAGCTCATTTCGGCCGCTTGTATTCGCGATCTCATTCTTTCGGTCACTACCCAGAGCTCATGACCATAGGTGAGAGTTGGGACGTAGATTGACCTGTAAATTGAAAGCTTTGCCTTCTGGCTCAGCTCTCTCTTCACCACAACGGACCGCTTCAGCGTCCGCATCACTGCCGACGCTGCTCCAATCCGTCTGTCAATCTCCCGCTCCATTTTCCCCTCACTCGTGAACAAGACCCCGAGATACTTGAACTCCTCCACTTGGGGAAGCGACTCTCCCCCGACCCAGAGTGGGCAATCCACCCTTTTCCGGCTAAGAACCATGGCCTCAGATTTAGAGGTGCTGATTCTCATCCCCGCCGCTTGACACTCAGCTGCAAACCGTCCCAGTGAGAGCTGGAGGTCACTGTTCGATGAGGCCAACAGGACCACGTCATCTGCAAATAGCAGAGACGGAATCCGGAGGCCACCGAACCCGACTCCCTCCGCCGCTTGGCTGCGCCTAGAAATTCTGTCCATAAAAATTATGAACAGAACCGGTGACAAAGGACAGCCTTGGCGGAGACCAACCCTGACTGGGAACGGGTCTGACTTACTGCCGGCAATGCGAACCAAGCTCTGACTCCGACAATACAGAGATTGAATAGCCCGTAACAAAAGGCCATCTACCCCATACTCCCGGAGCACCCCCCACAGGATACCTTGGGGGACACGGTCATAAGCCTTCTCCAGATCCACAAAACACATGTGGACTGGTTGGGCAAACTCCCATGCCCCCTCCAGTACCCTCGTGAGGGTATAGAGCTGGTCCAGTGTTCCACGGCCAGGACGAAAACCACATTGCTCCTCTTGAATCCGAGGTTCAACTAGCAGCCGCACTCTCCTCTCCAGCACCCTGGAGTAGACCTTCCCAGGGAGGCTGAGGAGTGTGATTCCCCGGTAGTTGGAACACACCCTCTGGTCCCCCTTCTTGAAAAGGGGGACAACCACACCTGTCTGCCACTCCAAAGGCACAGTCCCCGATGTCCACGCAATGTTGCAGAGGCGTGTCAACCATGACAGCCCTACAACATCCAGAGCCTTCAGGAGCTCGGGACGGATCTCATCAACCCCCGGGGCGCTGCCGCTGCGGAGTTGTTTGACAGCCCCGGCGACCTCGACCCCAGTGATGGGAGGGCCCAGCCCAAAGTCCTCCGGCTCTGCCTCTTCTTCAGAATGCGTGTTGGTGGGATTGAGGAGATCTTCGAAGTATTCCTTCCACCGCCGAACTATAGACTCAGTTGAGGTCAGCAACTCCCCTCCCACACCGAAGACCGTGTGGACGGGGTTCCGCTTTCCCCTCCTGAGTCGCCGAACAGTTTGCCAGAATTTCTTCGGCGCCGACTGGAAGTCTTGTTCCATGGCCTCACCAAACTCCTCCCACACCCGGGTTTTTGCCTCAGTGACCACCCGAGCCGCAGATCGCTTGGCCTGCCGGTAGCTGTCTGCTGCCTCGGGAGTCCCACAGGCCAACCATGACCTGTAAGTCTCCTTCTTCAGCTTGACGGCCCCTTTCACCTCTGGTGTCCACCAGCGGGTCCTGGGATTACCGCCACGACTAGCACCAGCGACCTTGCTACCACAGCTTCGAGCAGCCGCCTCGACAATGGCAGCGCGGAACATGGCCCACTCAGACTCCATGCTCCCCACTACCTCCGGGATGTGGTTGAAGCTCCTCCGGAGGTGGGAGTTGAAGACCATTTTCACAGGGTCCTCAGCCAGACGTTCCCAGCAGACCCTCACTATTCGCTTGGGCCTACCTGGTCTGTCCGGCTTCTTCCCCCGCCACCTGATCCAACTCACCACCAGGTGGTGATCAGTTGACAGCTCTGCTCCTCTCTTTACCCGAGTGTCCAGCACATACGGTCGCAGATCAGATGATACGACTACAAAGTCAATCATTGACTGTCGACCTAGGGTGTCCTGGTGCCAAGTGCACTTATGGACACTCTTATGGCTGAACATGGTGTTAGTTATGGACAAACTGTGACTAGCACAGAAATCCAATAACTGAACACCACTCGGGTTCAGATCGGGCAGTCCGTTCCTCCCAATCACACCCCTCCAGGTCTCGCTGTCATTGCCCACATGAGCGTTGAAGTCTCCCAGTAGGACGATGGAGTCCCCAGTAGGGGCACTCTCCAGTACCTTTTCCAAGGACTCCAAAAAGGGTGGGTACTCTGAACTGCTATTTGGCGCATAGGCACAAACCACAGTCAGGTCCCGTTCCCCAACCCGAAGGCGCAGGGAAGCAACCCTTTCGTCCACGGGGGTAAACTCCAACACATTGGCTGAGAGCCGGGGAGCTATTAATAAGCCCACGCCTGCTCTCCACCTCCCACCTGGGACAACTCCAGCATAGAACAGAGTCCAACCCCTCTCAAGAAGACTGGTTCCAGAACCCGAACTGTGCGTTGAGGTTAGGCCGACTATATCTAGCCGGTATCTCTCAACCTCACGCACAAGCTCAGGTTCCTTCCCCATCAGAGAGGTAACATTCCATGTTCCGATAGCCAGCTTCAGCAACCGGGGATCGGACCGCCAAGGCCCCTGCCTTTGACTGCCACCCGATCCACATAGCACCGGACCTCTATGGTTCCTCCTGTGGGTGGTGGGCCCACATGAGGACGGACCCATGTTTCCTTTTCGGGCTGAGCCCGACCGGACCCCAGCAACTCGTGCTACATCTCTAAAATCCAAACCTCATAATGTAACCTTTAAAGGTTTCAAGCTTTTGATCCTTTAATCTTCCTGCAAAACTCTGTTGCCAAATGATTCTGGCTAAAGCGCCTCTTACTGGCTGCAACTGTGTTTGTTGCGTGGCAACATTAAATTCCTTCCTTAACAGGAAGTTTCTTTTGAGGCTTCAGGGATTTAATGACACTGCTGGAGAGACAAGACCAGGAGGTGGCATCCCCACCTCATACTAATGCCCTCTCTGGAGCAAAACTGTGTGTCCGCCTGTGTGTGTGTTAAAAATATGCTGTAAATATAACTGTAATGACACACTGGGACTCTCCTACACGTGAGCACGTCACAGTTTGGATCAGGTTGAACAGTTTGCAGTTCTAGCCGACATCTGTGGTATGTAGCTGTTCAGTATCTGCAGAGCTGGGAATCCTGCCATCATGATATTTTGAGCATTGCTGCACACACTCACAGAATATGTATGAGGTGTTAAAACAGAGCTCTCTAAATATACAGACATTCGATCTACTGTGCGTTTTTATGGCAGATGCATAAAACAGAGCTGCCCAAAATAAGGTCTGTGGGCACAATGGGCTGAGTTTGAGCCGACTGAAATAGGACCTTTAGGCAAAACTCATGGCTGGTGCTCATGAATGATTGGCCCACCAAACACAGGGTGTAAACTGTGCTGCATCTCAGCACATTCATCCTTTTTTTTCCGTTTTCATTACTTAAATTTTAAGGAAAATACGATAATATTCGTAAATTTTACAATTAAATTATCTAATACAACTCTGTAATCAAACAGGATGAATGTGAAAGTATACCTGCATGAAAAACCATAAATGAATCATTTTAGATGACGCAATGATGCAATAATTAGATCTGAAACAATTCATTGATTAGTTGAAACCAAAAGGAAATGAAGAGTCTTTGGGCGTTTAACTTTTATTTGGGGTAAAGATGCAATTTGAAGACATCATTTGGGGTTCTGAAATAAATCGATGATCATTTTCACAATTTTTTATTGAATGATCAGTCACTTAATGATGTAAATAATCGGAAGATTAATGGATGACAATAATAAGTGTTTGTTTCAGCTCTAAATATAAGTCTTAATAAAAGAAAAATATCAGTAACAACTCACATATAGGATATACACACATTCATTTACTGAAACACTGAGTGTTCATTTGCAGTATGAGATACAGCTTAAATGCTTCTTACCATCCTTTCAAAATACTTTTTTAATCTTTTATTGTTTGTGCTGTCATTTATAAAAGTAGAGCACTTCTTTGTATGACACGAAAACACAGATTATTGGTGACTAAAACCCCTCCTGATTGTTGCCTGGCAGTTGAAATTAGTCTTTCAGGTTTAGTCCAACAGGTTTCATGTTGAAGGTGTCGTTTTATAAATTTCTATGAGAGATAGAGAGGGAGAGGAAGAAATGAGTTGTTGACTGACAGAGCGACTGGCTGGCCAGCTTCCTTTTTTCCTCACAGACTGTCGTTAAACTCAGTGAACGTTGGAGAGTCCCATTGCTGCCAACTGGGTTTAACTAGAGCTCATCCTGGCACATATGGCACAAGGATACTCTGTCATTTGTTATAGTTGCGTTGGGGTATAATACAGCTGAGCGGTTATATTTTATATAAGATTCTCAGAGGTCAACTTTTATGCACCTGTCCTGATCACCTTCACATCAACTCAATGCCACATATCTCCATCTTCAGTAACATTTATCACTGTAGCTTCTCCAGTTTAAAGCCTTCTGTTGTTGTCCTCACTTCCCTCATGTCTGGTCAAATCCATTCTTTTCCTTTCCTATCAATTCTCACAGTTTGGATATGTCCAAGATATATAAAGACATACCACGCGATAGACTGACTGACACAACTAGACAGGAAGTGGGGAATAGACACATAAGGATTTCAAAACAAGAGGGGAAACACTGACTGACCCTAACAGACAGACACTTTACACTAGCTGACCCTGACAACATACAGATCCTCGCAAACCAGCCTACAAAATACTAATTAAGATGATCCCCACAAGGTAAATCTTGATGTAAACGAGTCGTTACCACGCTCGTGCACTGGAAGCGATATGAATTTATGTGAAACAGCAGCGAGTAGTGTGAAGAGCTGAAAGCGATGGCTGAGGCAACAGGAAATGTGAATATCACCAAGTATATCAACAATGTTTACTTAGTTGCTCTCCCTGCCAGAAAAGGGCAACAGAGGGAGCAGTCGTCATCACGATTGATGGTGTTTGTCACAGATTTTTTTGTTTTTGCTTTTGTAGTTTTGATTTTTTCTTGCAAACTTCCATTTATTATTTGTGTATAGTATTTATTGTTTGTATTTTGTGGATTATGTGCTATTTTAATTAGGGCTAAATGCTATAAAGTCTGTGCTGCATACAGATTTAAAAAATCAATTTGATTCCAGTATGCCCATTAGGTAATGTTCATATTCGAGATATTATATAGTGTATATAGTTAATTTTAATAAACGTACCTCAATAATTCTATACCACACTAATATTTAAAAATGACCAGGTCCAGTGGTTGTTTAAAGGTGAAATGTTGTAATGCTACTGAGGAGTGGACCCAAACGCATACACAAACTTAGGTGCAGAGAGTTTATTGTTAAGCTGGTGAGTTGAATAGTCTCCGAGGGAGCAGGTGCTGAGAGAGTAGTAGCTTGTAGAGCAGGTGTTCCTGAAGCGGTGGAGATTATGGTGAGTAAAACAAAGGCACAAACACAGAGTCACAGAAAAAGGCACGGAGAGTAACTCTCAGAGGGAGCCAGAGCAGCGAGTAACGCGTGGATAACTGGACAATCTGACAACGGGTGATTAGCAGTTGCAGTTAAAGTAGAATGAAAATGCTGCACATCACGTACTTACAATGAGTTTGTCACCAGCCTGATCATTCTCAGTTGCCGAGACTGAACTAACTTTTACTTGTCTTTGTTGACTTATTACTGTCCAAGCTAGACAACAAATAGAATTTAAGTGGCCCACGCTGGATGTGGAGGCTACTGACTACAAGACGCAGTTTAGGATCACATGATGATTCCTGCAATGGCTACTGCTGCCCCCCTGCCACTTTTTAATGATTTACATACAAACAACATGGGGTGTTTAAAGCCTCTGCACTATTATAAATTTTCAAGAAATTTTCACATTCATTCTGGGAATAAGACCAAATACTGTTAGTCAGGTTGTAAGTTGGCGGTGTGGCTGACGATGTTTTTTATGTGTTTGCAGATTGACTCTCGAACATATGAGATTATGAACATCTGACTATGCTGCTCCTACTTGTGCACATTTTTTACAAATTGTTGATCGTAAATTCACGCTGTAAATGTAAAACCTTGTGAGATGTGGAATCGTACTCTTTGGAGTTTGTTTGATAACTTGAACGTGTGAGGGTTAATAAGTTCTTTGCAATTGCGTTTTGCATGAAACTAGCCCGTATGCACCAACTTGCTTTAAGTCCGAAGCTGCTTACTGCGCTCCGATAACTCGAATATGAAGCCAAAGAATTAAAGATACTATCACCTGCATCATTAGATTACTACTGGTAGGATCTGGACTTACAGGGGCTGTAAATCAGGATATGTTGGCTATCTTAAGTCCCCCAACTGTGCAATAACAAATCACTGCTTAGGGTGACTGTTGGCAGTCGACATGTTGAAGTGTTCCCGGGCTCGACAGTGGAACTTTAGTAGGAAGTTTCTCTGGGTGAAGATGTCGGCTCTGAGAGTGTGAATAGGGGAGATGGATAAGCATCAGTGCAGTGCATTTATCATGTTTTATAATAATTAATTTTAAATGATTTAGTTTGTGCTGTTTGTCTGTAGGTGTCAGCTGGTATAGTCTGCAGCCTCCTAGTATACTACAGAACATACAGAATGCTGTCACAGATAGTGGATGGATGGATAAGCTTGTTTGCAGGGGTTTTATTATACAGAGAACGCTGCAATAACAGAATTTATTGATGTGTATTGATGTCCAAAAGAGTATCTGATTACTTATATTGAATTATAAGTTGTTGATGTCTGAAGAATACATTTGGAGAAATGGTTCCTTTTAGTTAGGGGTAATAAAATCTGCAACAGCAAACCATCTGCAGTACTGTAAGTGAACGTCCTATACGCCACTTTCAAGACCCATTTTAAACATTAGTTTAAGGCAGATCAGAGCTGCAATCATTTTAAAGCCTTTGTAGACATTCATACCTAATAGCCCTTTAATATTTTTGCACTTTAGCACCTGTCACTTTAAATCCTGACACCCTGAGCGCCCCAATGTGAGGGACTCCTCATTTCCTGACTTGTCTCGCTAACTTGCACATTCCCTTTTGTCAGTCAGTTGTAAAACAGATTACAGTCTGTGCTGCTATTCCTTATGTTATGAAGTTTATTTCACCTATGCAATTTGTTTGCTTTGCTTGTAACATTAATCTGCCAAGGGACAACAGATGTGAACTAGTCTTTAGTGTGGCATATTCACATGCAAATGTCCATTAATGTGCACTGCCCAAAAGAAAAAAATGTTTTAGTAAAAAGTGCAGACATTCTCAACATTCAAGGTGCAGTTCATGACCTGCCAACCTAAATGATGTGTATTATGTGTTCAGCAGAAACCTTTTTTTCCCTCATAGGGAAAGCAGGAGGCAGCATGGCAACAGTCTCAGGGACGTGTGCGCGCGTGTGACACGATGGGAGAAAAAGACGCCTTCCATTCTTGAGCTTTCACACGCGCCCGTGCGCGCTTGCAGCACGCAGGCACCTTGGTGCGCACGCGCGCACGTACCTACTCCGGCGTCTCTGCCTCCCTCCCTCGCTCCTCTCGCTCCTCTCGCTCCTCTCTGCGGGGGAGGGATAGGAGGAGACGCTCCTGCAGCGGGCTCTGGCTGACGGAGCAGAGGAGGAACAGGACGAGGACCGCCGCTCGGATCCGTTCATTTGGGTGACCTCCCTCCCTCTCTGTCGTTTCTCACATGGAGGCTGACGAAGACGTCTCAGAACCGAGGAGATCCGCCTGAAAGCTGTGCGCGTGTGTGCGTGACCGACTTGGATTTAAGCAGAATGGTCCCGGAATGAGCCTCTCCCGCCCGGGCTGACGCGCTCGCCTCCTCCGTTTCCTGAAGATGCGGCTGGTGGCGCGGCTGCCCGTCCTGCTTTCTCCCCGGCTCGCCTCGTCCCAGTGAACTGATCCCGTCCTGTCCGCTGGGCTCACAGTCTTCAACAGAAACACGCGCCCGGATCCGCCAGCAGCAGCCTGACAGATGGATAACTACTCCACTTTACAACGTAAGACTGACGCGCACCCGCTGCGCTGTTCGTGTTCATGTGTGACTCAGTCATCACAGCGAGGCTCCGCTTATCACTCAGCTCATTCTCATCACATGCTTCTAAGTTTTCCATCACGGCGTTCACACCAATGGTCGTGCTCACACGCACAATCACGAGCATATAAGGTTATCTATCTAAGACCTGCATCAATTTAGCGGGCAAGTGCACCTGTCATTGTGCTTTCACATGAATCTCTCTGAGAGCGCTCCCTTCAGTCTCTCATTCCAAGGCCTTTGTAGCTCCGCGATGAGCTAAGGAAACAGCCATGGCTGCAGGAGAGAGGGTGTGTGGGTGTGTGTGGGGGGGGGGAGAGGATGATATATGATGCAGTGTCACATACCCTCCCATTTTGACATATACACCTCAGTTGTTCTGCCATCATAGCTTTGTTAGTTCATGTAAGACACCACACACCCACATGCAGATGTTAAATCCAACCGCCTGAGGAATTGTACCTATCTCGCCCGTTATTCAGCTGTGTCAGTCATGCTTGTAACCACAGAGGCTTGTTAACTGTCTGTCTCAATGCTTTATTGCCGCTCTTGTATAGGCAACCTGCACAAGGTTAAACACTGTTATTGTCTGGATCATATTTTTCTATTGCTACGTGCTCTTATTTTTTTTCCCCCCAGTCTTAGCAGTGAGCAGCCCACAGACTCCGTGTCTTTCTGACTTGCAACCAGGGCACTAAAGCAACATGCAAAGAGAGCTTCCTTTCATCAAAGGGAATATTTAATTATCATCCTCAATGCAGCGATTTTTCAAAGTTTCTTTTGTCGGCATCACCTCTAAGATGGGTTCAATAAATGCATCTTCTTTTCTTTGTGGCCATTGCTAATAGCCTTATTTCGTATCGGTTTATCAGCAGGGCTATGTCTTTATTCACTATTGGTTGCTTCTTTGGTGTCGTGAGAGCGGAGTAGCCCAGGATATAGGATATACTGCTGTATTTGTATTTGTATTACAGACATATACTGAGTTGCCTCATTTCCAGGATGTTTACAGCTCTGCATGTGATGTATGTCTTCAGGATCCCTAATAGGGTTTTAAGGCACTTTATTAACGTGTTTTGATTTAGCGATTCTTAATCTAATTCACAAATACTCAACTTTTCTAAAAGAAGCTGGTTTTCCACAAGTCCTGACCTTTTGAGGAAAAATGTAGCTCCAAATTGGACTTTTTAATTGATAGTTTGATCATAGTTTGTTCATTTCTGCCAATTAATCTCTAACAAATCTATTATATCTGCCTTTAAAAATCTGATTTTGAAATCTAATTTTGTCTGACATCTATGGTTTTCCCTCTCAATTCATTGCAGTCTGAGGTTGTATCCTTGTAGAAAGAAAATCTGCCTGTGTTGTAAGGAATATTTCATCCTGTCTACACAGCAAGTCAACTTGTTTTGAGTATTTTTTTAAACTTTTTTAGCCTTTTTCAGAAATATTGCAGACAGAGTTCTATTCTGTCTTGTCAAGACAGAGACACCTTTTCCTGTAACACACAGTTGGTTTGAATTAGAGTGGTTTTGCCATTTTGATAAGTAGTTAATTTTTAACATTCTCAAGCTCCTTAAACATGATGATTTTCTGCTTCAGGGACAGGGTAGTGAATGGAATGCATAGGATTTTTAGGCTGTTGGGGTGAAGTATGCAATTCCGAAGACATCATGTTGGAAAATTGAGCTTCTGAGTCCGTCTTTGATAGAAAGAGAGGAATAAACATTATTTATGTTGACAGCAGTATTGCTCATATTTGCACACAAACAGGCGGTCCTTATCTGTTCTCCGTTGCTCGGCAGGCCTACCTTTTGCTTTGGTCCAACTGTAGATGTCTTTACCAATGTAAGTTCTTACCTGTCAGTCTAAATTACACTAAGGGCCTCTGGTTCTGCATGTACTGTTGAGTGTTGGGAGCCTTCAAATCCAAGACACAATAAATGCATTAATATTCCCTCTGGCATGCAGATAGAGGACAGAGCTCAGCTCCGTCTCTCTCTGCTGCTGCTCCAGTATAGCGCTGACAGGACACTGCTGTTCCTGCTGCTGATGCTGCTGGTTGCCTAGTGACTGTATCCATGGAACTGGCTCCCATCGTCATGGTGATGGGCCAAGGGAAGGAGACCCAGAGAGGGAAGGGGCATAGAGATACCAGTACATCTGCAGTGTGTGTTGCGATGATTGGGGATTAATTGTGATATTTTGGAGGATGACAATGACAGTGGCAGTGATTGCAAACATAAGAGTTGTCTGTTGTGGTAATGTCACTGAACAAGCAGTGAGAAGTCTGAATTTAATTAAGTTTGCAAAATTGCCCCTTCCAGGACAGCTTTGGAGATTCAAAGAGGATGATATCTCAATCCTTTGTGATGAACAGCGGACAGGTGTACTGCGCTGGAGGCTAAAACAGAAAATAAATCTGCAACTAGTTTGATTCTTAATAATTTAAGTAATTTCTGAAAGGCAGCATAATTAGGATCCTCATTAATTGAACTTGTTTGGGTTTTCCACTGATGTCTGAATCCGCCTGGGCTGTAGGAAATTTTCATTTATGGCCAAACATTTAAGGAAGAAATCAAACCAAATTTTATTTGTATAGCCCAAAATCACAATTTACACATTATCGCACTGGACTTTGACAAACTGCACAGATGGAACACCTTCTGCCCTTAGACCCTGGTACCGGGTGAGGAAAAACTTAAAAAAAACCCTAAACAGGGAAAATAAGAAACCTCAGGAAGAACCACAGAGGAGGGATCCTTCGTCCAAGGACTGACAGACGTGCAATAGATGTCACTTGTACAGAACACAAAAACATGACAATAACAGTTCACTTAGAATGTATAAAACATCCATGAGTCCCAGAGTCTGTGGAATCTATAAATCCAGATGTATGGGCAGTCTAGTGATCCAGACGCAGGTGTATTCTGTTGGTCCAGAAGTCATTATAGTCCATGTATCAAGATCTGAGTGTTGCTGATGTAGTCACTGAGTCCAAGAGTATGTGGAATGTATAAAGCCAGGGATATGTGAAGTGTAGTGATCCAAAAGCAAAGTCTATTGGTCCAGAAGCCATTTTAATCTGTGGATCCCGATTTGCACTTGGAAATCCAGCCTAAGATCCAAGTCAAAGGATCGCCAGTCCTAATGTGGGCAGTAGGCATCAGGCAGGACCACAGCAGCAGCTCCCACCGCGACCTAGAAAGACCTGCAGGATGATAAAGTACAAAGACTCCGGGGAAGAAGTAAAGCTAGTATAAGGATGTGGACATTTAGAAGAGCAGAGATGGAGTCTGACTGAGAGGGGGGTGAGAAGAGAGTTCAGTGCATCATGAAGTGTTCCCCCAGCAACCTAAGCCTATAGCAGCATAACTAAGGGCTAGATAGACCAGCCCTAACTATAAGCTTTAGAAACTATAAGCTTTAGAAAAACCTTCCTTTTCGAAAAGGAAGGTTTTAAGCCTTCTCTTAAAATCAGAGAGTGTGTTTGCCTCCCATACCAAGACTGGAAGATAGTTCCACAGGAGAGGAGCTTGATAGCTGAAAACCCTGCATCCCATTCTACATTTGGAGATTCTTGGGATCACCAATAACCCTGCATCCTGGGAGCGTAAAGTTCTGGATGGGTGATAGGGTACTATGAGCTCTTTAAGATAAGATGGTGCTTGACCATGAATAGCTTTGCAGATGAGGACAAGGATTTTAAATTTTATTCTGAATTTAACTGGGAGCCAGTGCAGACAAGCCAGTACGGTCGAAATATGGTCTCTGATATTAGTTTTAGTCAGTACATGCGCTGCTGCATTTTGGATTAAGTCAATAGTTTTTAAAATTTTATTAGGGCAACCTGAAAAAAAAAGAATTACAGTAATCCAGCCTGGAAGTAACAAATGTGTGAACTAGTTTTTCTGCATCTTGTTGAGAGAGGATGTGCCGGATTTTAGCAATGTTATGGAGGTGAAAGAAGGCCGTCCTTGAAATCTGTTTTACATTGAGTTAAAAGACAGTTCCTGGTCAATGATAACACCCAGGTTTCTGACAGTGGTGCTGGAGGCCAAGGCAATGCCATCCAGATTAACTATGTTGTTGGATAATGAGTCTCTAATGTGTTTAGGGCCCTGCACAATGACTTCGGTTTTGTCAGTTTAACATTAAAAAGTTATGAGCCATCCAGTTTTTAATGTCTTTAAGACATGTCTGTAGATTAGCTAACTGATGGGTTTCATCTGGCTTCATTGATAAGTATAGTTGTGTGTCATCTGCATAGCAATGAAAATGTATGGAGTGCTTTCTAATAATATTACCTAAAGGAAGCATGTATAGACTAAATAGTAATGGTCCAAGCACAGAACCTTGTGGGACTCCATGACTAACCTTGTCCTATCTTGATGATTCGTCATTAACATGAACACAATTATATCTATCGGATATAAAGCAGATCCTTTAATGCCAATTTGGTGTCCCATCCTCTGTAGTAAAATGAGATGATCGATAGTGTCAAAAGCTGTGCTAAGATCTAATAAGACTAGTATAGAGATACTGTAAGTCCCTCATCAAATGCAGTGAGAAGGTAATTTGTAACTTTTACCAGTGCTGTTTCTGTGCTGTGATGCTTTCTAAAACACATATCAGGACTAATAACGGCCTCTACGGCCTTCCTGTTGCTGAACTGGAATTTGTGAAGTGTAGGATATTTTCTCTGATAAGCATAATTTTATTATTGAAGAAGTTAATAAAATCATTACAGGTGAGGGCTCTAGGAATGCATCAATGGGTTCAATAGAATGATGGCCTTCAGTCATTCTTCTTGCATGGCAAAGGGCCTTCCTGTATACTTTAAGGCTATCCTGACAGGCCATGCGTGACTCTTCCAGTTTAGTGGAACGCTATTTCTTTTCAAGATTATGAGTTTTCTGTTTTAACTTGCGAGTACTAAGATTATACCATGGAGCGAGTCTCTTGAGTTTTTTGGTTTTCTTTTTAACTGGGGCAATAGAATCGAGCGGATCACGTAGAGAGCAAGCAGTGAAATCAGCAAGGTGATGAAGCTGCGAGGGGCTAAAATTATGATATGACTCCTCTGTTATATTGGGATATGGCACTGAAATTATTGCAGAGGGAATAATTTCTTTAAAATGTTCAGATAATCAGAAAAGTATTCAGTAGGTATTATTCCATAATGAAATGAAGCATCACTTGCAGCTTCCTTGAGCAGCTTTCAAGAAGTTTCAATGGCTTTTGCGAAGACATAAACCCTTTGTAACTGGTGTTCAAGCTGACCAAAGCTGCCAGTGTCACAGCTACCTTTCTTTGGTCCGCTTCTGCGAAGAAGTGTGACTTGAAGCAGGTTTAAGCAAGAGATCAATCACTTAAAATGTCCTACAACATAACAGCCTTTTCTTAAAAACACCAATTCTGTGTTGGGAACCTTTGTCAGATTTCAGAGGAGCGGGGAGGAGAAGAGACGAGAGGCGAGGAGGTGAGGAAGAACAGACACAAACGTTATCCTCTTCGTCACGGCACGTCCTATCCTCTAGGTTCACGCTAGCTACATGGGAGTGTTCCGAACTGGGCGCTCGCAGGATAAATTTACCCCGTTGGCTTTGTTCATTTAACTGGTTTAATAGGATTTTTCCCGTGCTGCGAGTACGGATTCATATGGGAGCATCAGTGACAGCGTTGCCATGGTTGCGTCATGTACATTGTTCTCTCCAGAGCGACATGACTCGGCTCGAACAAGACATTCTGGAGCCTACTTCTTTCTAACAGGAAAAACAAATGTTTAAGAATGAAATATTTAACTCCATCCAGTGCTTACAAATGCCACCTTTGCTTCACTGGGTCATCCTGTAGAACAGCATGTGTTCCTTTAAATAAAAGTAGTCAGTCTTTGTTGGCACGTAGCAGCAGTAGTTGGCAAGAGCAAATCGTCCAGGCGCAAAAATGAATGGGTGCAATTGCTGATTTTACAAAAAATGGAGCATTAGTAAACAGGAAATAAATTACAGAATTCACTTGTTTAAGGAAACATATACTGTATATATAAATAAAAATCTTGCTAATTAGTGCTAAAAAAAATGAGCCAATTTATAGTTAAAGAAAATAATAACCAGCTATTTTGACAATCATGTGAGTGGTTTATCAGGCAGAAAAAAACAAAAAAAAAATCTGATTAAATCTCCTCGGTTGTGAAGGTTCTCTGCTTTTTGCTATTGTCGTTGTGAATTTTGTCTTTTGAATATATCCGTTTTGGTCCTTGGAAATGTGAAAGTTTATTGGATGTTTTGTGATTTGCTGGTGAGTTAAAGCAATCTATGAGAAGATGTCAAATTGGGCCCTGGGACAATGAAATCATCTATTTATTGAGCATTTCTCACAATTTAAATTCAAATTCAAATGAAAATAATCATTATTAACAGGGCCACTTCTTTTACAATTCACCTGGACTGTGTGAATTGCTTATTGATTTATTCTTTTGAGGCTGCATTACAGCTAAACTAAGAATGATCTCAGAAAACAAACCAACAAATTTATCTCTGCAGCCTTGTGCTTAAGTCTCTAATGAAGGGAAAGCCAATCCCCTGTTGTTTTGTCAATATTTTTACATATTTTCTATTTTTTAAGCTATAGCCAAATTATAAAATGATATAAAGTGCACAGCGCCCAATGCAGCAGTGTCATATGATTCCTCAGGCTTCACTTCAAGATCCAGTACCCGCAGATTTGGCTCAGCATGCCTCTTTTTTGTGTTAATGTGATGGAACGGTTTCGCAGAGCTCTGGGTGTTTCTCCATCTCAACTCAAAGTCTCTGCTCATCCCTTTTGTCAGTGGCAAAGAGGAAGTCAGGCCAGGATATCGGACTGCGTTTGCTAGTTCTGACATCATACAGCTTTTCCAAATTGAGCAGTGGTTGGGCAGAATGGCAGCTCTAGCTCAGGAGGTAAAATGGGCTGTTGGTGGCTGCATCCACAGTGCTGGCTACAGGTGGAAGTGTCCTTGGGCAAGATACTGAAACCCTCAAATTGCTGTCAATATGTGTGCATTCGAATGACTGAGCATATTATTATGAGGCACTCTGGGAAGGATATGCTCCTAATGAACAGGCTTGTACCTTGCGTGGCTGCCCCTTTCTTCAGTTGAATGAGTAAATGTGGCAATGAAGAGTCATTAGACTAGAAAAGTGATACATAATTGCATGTCCGTTTACTGTTAACATGCCATATGTACCATGAAGGTGTTTCTTGTACGGAATAAATTGAGCTGTTCAGAAGCACGTATTGTAATCTGGTGGCAGTATATGCTTGAATGTTGATGATAATGTACAAATTAACACTGCAGGTCATTGTGCAGTTGTTAAACAACCTGGAGTAAATGTAGCGAGGTGTTTCACACTGTAAGACAGACTCAGTGTGTGTGAGTCTTTCACACTTGTCCAGTATGTCACACGGTGCAGTGTTTCTGCTGAATGTGCTTAGGGTGTTTGTATACCTGTGAGTGTGTATGAGAGAGAGAGAGAGAACCTCTATGTTGTCTTCAGGTTTCCTGCTTTCTAAGTTTCAATCTTGGGGGAACTGACCCAAAACAAGTCATATGAATCTAAGTAGGACAGTTTTTCAGTTGTCAGTATGCAGTATACTGCACATCCTTCTAGACATGTTCCAATAGCATTTTTCCTTCCTGATACTGATTCCGATCCCTGCGCTTTGGGTATTAGCCGATACACAGTACTGATCCGATAATAAAATTATTATTTTTACAGCTCAACAGTGTTTCCAGAACTCAGCAAGATGTTTTGCTATGCTTGAACATGCTCCAATAAACGCAGCTTATGTGGATGCTCCCACCATGTTATCCGCCCAACTCACATTGAATCAGTTCTTCCTCTCTAATGTGAAACAGTAGTTTCCATTGGTAGTACAGCACAAACTTCCTGTTTTGGCTTTCAGAGCAGCGAAAAAGGTTAAATTTCCAGTATGTAACGTTAAGCAGAGCTAAAGGATCTAACTGGCAAGTAGCAGAGTCCAAAGCAGTTACGTTCACTTCATTGCATACTGACTCAGTGCTCACCGATTCTAATACTATTAGTATTTTTTGCTTTATCGTTGGCATTTCCGATATTGGTATCGAGATTGGAGCAACTCTACACCGATCTGGGGTCATCTTGTTACAATGCAATGCTGTGGGTCCTTGCATTCATGTGGATGTTAGGGGCTGTTTACAAAAAAAAAGCTAATTCAACATAAAACAATACACCGAAAATCCAAGCTGTTGCTTGACTCGCCAACCCCATTAGAGGGGGCAGCAAACTCCACATGATAATAGCAGAATAAGTAATTTTTTTCTATGTGTGAGACGAAAAACTTGTATTGATTAGTAGCAGTAAATGTAGAAAGTAAATTACCATTGCCTTTGTTTATATTATATCACCATCCATTTAGATATTATTCTAAGGCCAAAATCCAGCATTAGTAGCATTTTTCACAAGTGCAATTTGAATGCAGATTTATTTTTTTTTTTTTCTAAATGCAAAGGAACGACTGTTCTGTTTAGCAGTACCGATTTCATCCCAACTTGGTCATAGTTCAACATACTGTACATTAAACTACCTGCAACCTCACAAGGAGCCACAATTCAGGTGTTGAAAAACCTGAGAATCTCTTTTTTTCTGTGGTTCCACTGTGGTTTACAGTAACATGAGGCACAAAGAAATTCACTGCTCTGCTGAACATCACTGTTAATTTGCAGGAATCTGCAACTGAAACAAGCCCTGAACCTAATTTGTCTGTGGCTGCTTTCTGGGATATAAAGACAGTCCCTTTTCAGTCATACATAATTGCCAGGGTACCCCACTTACCTTTGATTATCTGACTCATTCCAGCTTTCTGTTCAATGAAAACTCCAAGGTCTGTGTCTTTCAGTACAATAGAAGGTAAATTAAGTCAAAAAATAACTCATTTCAAAGCTCGCTCAAACATGAGCTGACAGTGCTCTCTTTTGTAAACACTGTTCCACAGAGAAAAAAGTCTCGTGTTTGTACTGCACACAAATAGCTGACTGCAATGCGTGAAAAGTAGGTCCACCTTCACATTTTATTCATTTTATCTTCAGAGGTCTTCTGGAAATGAATATTTGAATTTGAATTTAATATGTGTCTTGTGTTTCAAGTAAGAAGTGTAAAGACAGAAGCTGGTAGGCAGGTCATCACAGTCTCAGATGAACATGTTGAAGAAGTTAGAGTGGAAAATTAGAATGTGACAAAATAAGGAAGCATCTCTTATGTAGCGGTCTGCTCATACTGCTCATCGTATCAGGAGCATCGTTTAATACATCCACAATACACATGTTTGAAAAAGTCAGTACTGCCTGTAATTTAATCGTGCAATTATTGTCTTTTCCAGTAATTCCTACGCGAATGACAGTCTCCTAAGAGACTGGAAGGGGACAAAGAGGAGGCAGGTCTGCATCCTGCACTGGTTGGTCCACGTGTTGCTCTGGGCTATTCAGTCTCTTAATGAGACAAAAGCCCTGGCAGGAGTCTCTGACTGATACCCTCAGTAGACAAATCCCAGCACGTCAGGATGTTTGAATGTGAGAGAGAGGGAGACAGAGAACAGCCCTCAGGCCTGTGTAAGAGCCTTTAAGATCCTCTTGTCCGTTTCCGTCTCACAGCATTTAACTTAGAGGTAATTTGACCCTAGTAGGTCATTAACAATGGTCACTCTGCTGTAGAAAAAGTAAGAACAGACTCAAAAATAGAGAAGAGTTGGAGTAACTGCAGAAACATGTTATAAATTAAGATCAGAAAATACAGCATTTAGAAAGAGCAAGCAGGAGGCTAAAACACACAAGAAGAATGAGTTTGTGATCAGGAGAATAATCTGTCTAAATTGATAGCATCTGTCTCCTGTCCTGTTCTAGCTGTCTCAGCTCAGCCATCAATGGCTATCAGACAGGAAGAGTCTGAGAGATGGCTCATCTCAATGTGGTGTTCACTGCTCTTTGGGATTTTAGCAAGACAGTCAGAATCCTTCCATTGTATATTTTTATGTGTCTCTTTAAAAAGACTTTGTTAAGATCCAAACCAGCATTGTCACAGTTTGTCTCACATAATGTG
This sequence comes from Mola mola, assembly GCA_001698575.1. Taxonomy (NCBI): domain Eukaryota; kingdom Metazoa; phylum Chordata; class Actinopteri; order Tetraodontiformes; family Molidae; genus Mola; species Mola mola. The sequence continues at coordinate 2,393,071 of KV751319.1, forward strand.
CCACTTAGTCCTGACCCACTATGAAATGATTCAGCTTGACATACTAGTATAAAACAAAATCTGGTCCTTGAGAACTTCTTTCAGCTACAGAGTCGGAGCTATCCTGAGTAGTCCTGGCAGAAAGGTAGCGCATGTGGGATCAAAGCAAACAAAATACAGTGTGCTTTTATGTTGAAATAACCTATTAAAATACCCTATTTTATACTACTATGTCACCTATCGCAGCAGGGTGGCTCATGATGTGTTTTGAATTATTCTTTGTTTCATGAGATTTATTGACCATGGTGAAAATAAAAGAATTTCACCAGATCTTGTCCTTGGAAGATGAATGCATTAAATTTGACTATCAGGTTGAAATGAGTTTTGTTTCATTGTGATTGAGAAGTTGCTCCATAAGGAGGTCCACCCCATTTGACTACTGTGGGAGCAGAACTGGGGTCGACCATGTTACAGTATCTTAACTGAGGTGCCCCCACCAGGACCAGAAGAGGAAATGGAGATTTGGCATGATGCCACATCCTTTGGGGCTCAGATTTTCCATCCTGTTCCCATGAACACTGGAACAGGAAAGAAAGTCAAAAAGGTGATAAAACGTTGCATTCTGTGGGCGCTCGAGTAAAAATTCATCCTGTCATTTAAAAGCACTTACTGAAGAATTAGTCCCTCACCCAAAAGCAAACAGTGATATTTCCATTGTAACAGGAAGCACACAGGTGTGCCTAATAACATTATATGTTATTATATGTACGTAGAAAAGAGCCAAATTGATTTTCTGTGATGAGTCGAAATGTCTGCCGGAAAATCTATGCACTATGGTTGTGTTTCCATATCAGAATCTTTTAGGTGTGTTTAGATTAGTGAGAGAGGAAGTGATAGTGCTCCAGGATATTTGCTGTTTTTGGCACTGTTTGCTGCCCTTTTGCGTACATAATTACAGGAAACACATGTAAACGTGCTGTGAGACATGATGAAGACAAGCCTGATGTTCTGTTAGTGGAACAGTACTTAAATGGTGAGCCGTCGAATGGTTGTTTCTCTACTTCAACCCCGTGAAAAGATGTTGTGATGTTGTTTGACAGTGTTTTCTCTTTATATTTGTCGAAGCCAAATGGCTCAACTTAAGCAAAATGCAGAGATGTATGCATAGCCTTAATAGACCACTTTAATACACGTGACTTTTAGAGACCTGAGACCTCACACCGGAGTGTGTGTGTGTGCGCAGCATACTGTGTCACTGAGTGTTCATCCATGCATGTGTCTGAGTTACTGAGTGTGTGGAGCTACATGTGACTTTATGAAGTGCATGTATGTATATGTGTGTGTGTGTGTGTGCGTGTGTGTGTGTGTGTGTGTGCACGAAAGAGAGAGGATTGCTGACCATGAGTTTTCCAGTCACAACACTGTTGATTCCACCCCTGAATCTTTTCCTTTCATCTCTCTCTCTTCCTATGTTGTATAGCGTGCAGCATATCAGTATATGTAGGCCAGCTCCCGCAGGTCTTATGGGCTCTATAGGTGTCTATTGGACTGCCTGTATGGCAGCTGTAACGTAGTAGTCTGTTGTGTCGCCTCAAACATGCACAGGGTTTATTTGCAATTCAGTTACGCCTGCTGACATGTGCACCTTGCTTGCTGTAGATGATAATTTTCTTTAGAGTGATTTGATACATCTAAACATGTACCATAAACATTCTATCTTGATTTTGGTAATAAATATTGTTGGAAACAGTGTGTATGTTTTTGTACAGTTATACCAGGAGGTCAAAAGTCACTGTAAAACAAAAATAATCAGCTCCAATTTGACCAAACAGTGTGATCAATGAAAAGAGGAAGGTGGTAAACTGCTCTTACATGTACTGCACACAAAAAACACACAGAAAAATGAATGAGACAGACATAGACTATTATCCTTTCTGCTGATATCCTATCAGCAATAAACTGATCAAATCAGCTACACCCTTCTATGTTTGGTCTGTTCTTGAGTGAAATAGTTCATGTAGAGGTCTGAACCACAGATAAAGACGTTAAAAGAAGAAAAACATGTGGGGGGGGGGGCATATATCACGTACAGGCTGAGTGTAGTCCCACAGTTCATTTGTGGAAATGACATTTACTGTGTGGGAACATTTGCAGCCTAAGTGTTAAAATTCAGAGTTAAATGTACCTGCAGACACTTCATTCCTCATTAGTATGAAATGTTGCTCTACAAAGACAAGGACGTGTTCTTTTAAAAAGCCATGAATCGTGATGAGAGATCGGCAGTGCCCAGATATGTGGGAGTGAAGTGTCTCAACCTTGACTGACTGGCCTAAATTTACCTCGCCAGGCCCACGTCACAGTGCCAGTGGCATCGTGTTGGAAACTTTCTGGAGAGCGCCTTTGTGTCGTGACTAGTGGGCTTCGCACCAGCGTGTTCTCATGGAGCTGCCTCCTCCCTCTGTCTCTCTCCATCCAGACAGGGGAGGTGTCTGCAGTTGCTCAGCACTGAGTCTGCTTGGGACTGATATGGCTTTTTTGTTCCAAAATTTAGTGATTGTTACAGTGGAGACGGGGAAGTCCTCTCAAACATTGTAAAAATTATCAGTGTGGTCATTGTTGCTGTGTCATTTAAATTTTGCAATTCTACTGAATTCTCCACCTCATTTACTCATAAACACATTTTTTATCTTCTTCTTCCTCTTTCGGCTTTACTTCGATTTATCTAGGAGTCGCCACAGCGAATCATCCTCCTCCATCTTTCCCTGTCCTCTGCATCTAGTTCTCTCACAACAACTATCTGCATATCCTCTCTCACCACATCCATGAATCTCTATCATCTCCTTGGTCGTCCTCTTTGCCGCCTGCCTGGTAGCTCCATCTTCAGCATTCTTCTACAAATATATTCACTGTTCCTCCTGTCCAAACCATCTCAATCTGGCCTCTCTAACTTCACCAAATGTCCGACCTGTGCCGTCCCTCTGATGTGCTTGTTCCTAATCCTGTCCACCATTGTCATTCCCAAAGAGAATCTCAACATCTTTAACTCCTTCACCTCCAGTTCTGCCTCCTGTCTTTGCTGGTATCATAACCTTCTCTTGTAAAACTTTCACTTTTGCTGCTACTCTTTTGTCACAGATCACTCCAGACACTTTTCTCCACCCACTCCGCTCTGCCTGCCCTCACTTCTTCATCTCTTTACCTCACTCCCCGTTGTTCTGAACAGTTGAACCTAAATACTTAAACTCATGTACCTTTTCCACCTCTGCTCCCTGTAACCTCACTGTTCCACTTGCCTCCCTTTCAGTCACACGGATGCATTCTGTCTTGCTATGACTGACTTTCATTCCTCTTCTTTCCAGTGCATATCTCCACATCCCCAGGTTTATTTTCCAACTGCTCCCTGCTCTCACTATAGATCACAATGTCATCTGCAAACATCATCATCCACGGAGATTCTTGCTTGACTCATCTGTCAGTCTGTAAATCACCAAAGCAACAAGAAGGGGCTCTGGGCTCTTGATGCAGTCCCACCTCCAACTTGAAGTCATCCGTCACTCCTACAGTGCACCTTACCACTGCCATACTGCTCTCATACACATCCTGCATTAGTCTAACATAGTTCACTGCCACTCCAGACTCCCTCATACAGAACCCGCTTCCTTCCTCGGCACCCTGTAATAGGTTTTCTCTAGATCCACAAAGACACAATGCAAATCTTTCTGACATTCTCTATATTTCTCCATCAGCATTCTCAAAGCAAACATGCCGTCTGCAGTACTCTTTTTTGCCATGAAACCATATTGCAGCTCACAAATCATCCCAAATCATCATTTCTTCTCTTCCACGACTCTTCCCCAAATCTTCATTGTGTGGCTCATCAGCTTTATCCCTCTGTAGCTGCTACAACTCTTCACATCACCTTTGTTCTTAAAGATCGGCACCAGTAGACTTTTCCTCCGTTCCTCAGGCATCTTCTCACTGTCCAACATCACGTTGAACTGTTTCATCAAAAACTCCACTGCCCTCTCTCCTAGACACTTCAATACCTCTACCAGTATGTCACCAGGACCAACTGCCTTTCCATTCTTCATCCTCTTCAAAACTTTTCTCACTTCATCTTTACTTAACTTCCTGTTTAACAGTTTACACCTCCTCCACCCTTCTTTCCCTCTGATTTTCTTAATTCATCAGCTCCTCAAAGTACTCCATCAATCTTCTCAGCACACTTTCCTCAATTGTTAGTACATTTCATTCCCTATCCTTAATCACCAGAACCTGCTGCACATCCTTCCCAGCTCGATCCCTCTGCCTCGCCAAATGATACAGATCCTTTTCTCTTTCTTTATTGTCCAACCTTTTATACAGCTCATCATACGCCCTCTGTTTAGCCTTTGTCACCTCCCTCTTCGTCTTGCGATGCAACTCCCTGTATTCCTGTCAACTCTCCTCCGTTCTCTCACTATCCCATTTCTTCTTCGCTAACCTCTTCCTCTGAATATTCTCCTGTTGTTCCTCATTCCACCATCCGTCCTCTGTCCAGATGACACACCAAACACCTCCCTACCTGTCTCCCTGATCACTGTTGCTGTAGTTACCCATTCATCTGGCAGTTCTTCACAACCACCCAGAGCCTGTCTCAACATCTCCCTGAAGTCCTCACGGCAGTCTTCTTTTTCATCTTCCATAATTTGATCCTCTTCTCCGCTTTCACTCTCTTCCTCTTCCTCACCATCAGAGTCTTCCTACACAGGACCATCCGATGCTTTCTGGCTACACTCTCTACTGTCACTACCTAGCAGTCTCCAATCTCTTTCAGATTGCATCGTCTCCACAAAATGTAGTCGCCTGGGTGCTCCTGCCTCTGCTCTTATATGTCACCCTGTGTTTTCCCCTCTTTTGGAAGTAGGTATTCACCACAGCCATTCTTCACCCATTCTTTTTGCAAAATCCATCACCATCTGTCCTTCCAGGTTCCTTTCCTTGACACCAAACCTGCTCATCACCTCCTCATCACCTCCGTTCCCTTGACCAACATGACCACTGAAATCTGCTCCAATCACCTCTCCCTCCTCCCTGGGAATACTCTCTACCACTTCATCTAACTTGCTCCAAAGTTTCTCCTTATGTATTATCTCAGATCCAACTTGTAGGGCATAACCACTGATGACATTCATCATCATCATCAATTTCCAGCTTCACACTCATGACCCTGTCCGACAATCTCTTCACCTCTACAACATTTTGTGCATACTCTTCCATGAAGATCATGCTTACTCCATTTCTCTTCCTATCCTCATGACCCTGTCCGACAATCTCTTCACCTCTACAACATTTTTTCATACTCTTCCATAAAGATCATGCTTACTCCATTTCTCTTCCTATCAACACAATGATAGTACATTTTGAACCCTGCTCCAGTGTTTCTAGCCTTGCTGCACTTCCACCTGGTCTCTTGCACACGCAGAACATCTACGTTTCTTCTCTGCATCATATCAGCCAGCTCTCTACCTTTGTTTGTCATCGTGCCAACATTTAAAGTTCCTACTCTCAATCCTACATTCTTGACTTTCCTCGTCTCTCTCCATCTCCTAACCCGTCTCCCTTCTCTTGCTTTTCATCTAACAGTAGCCCAATTTCCGCCGGTACCCTGTTTGTCAATAGCACCGGTGGAGGTCGTTGTTAACCCGGGCCCCAGCCGATCTGGTATGAAATACGTTTTCATCATTCGCATGTTTGATTGGGTCAGTTTGTATGCCGGATGCCCTTCCTGATGCAACCCTCACCATTTATCTGGGCTTGGGACCATCTCTAAAAAATAAACTGGTTTGTGACCCCTAGTGGATGGTTTTAATTCATATTTTATGCACTCCTTTTTTTTCTCATGTTTTTTTTCCTGACACACACCAGCTTGCCCCACCCTCTTCTTTCAGTTTTATTTTATTGTAGTTTCATTTGTTGCATGTTTTAGAAATAACCCAAAGCAGCAGCAGCAGGTAAGTCACATGTCGAGGAGGTGTGTTGTTAAAGATGGAGCTTATAAACATGTAAACAAGAGCTTACATTGAATATCAGAGTTTGCATTGACAGACCTCTCTTTGTGTTCCTGTGCAGAGCCTGTGCGATTGTCGCTTGAGAGGTAACGTTAGAGTGATGCTTGACTGGCCACTGATTAATTGATCACGAGTAGTCAATAGCATAGATACTTTATATAAAATGTGTCATTAAATACGCTTCTGCTTGCGGTATGTGTGGTGGCTGATGCTGATTTTGGGGCAGGAAGTGCTGCAGGTATTGTGGCTCTTGGTGTGAAGGTATTTAATACTGAAGTTGAAGCAAGACAGAATCATATTTCTCTGTTTTCTTGTTCGATAAACCATGCTAGTCAGCCCGGTCTGAATGAACAAGGTGAGCTTAAAGACATCATGTGATTTCGGTAATTATTTCAATATAGCAATACTGCATAGTAAATCAGATAAAAACTGCATGTAGATACAATATTTATGTGTGTCAAACAGCCCCATTAAACTCAAGAAAACGGCATTTGAATCTCAAATGATGGAAAAGTAAAGAAATATGTGTCACCGGAATGTGTAAAAAATAGATACACCACAACACACTAATGACATGTGACACAGAATCTTAGCATGTGTCTGGGCTTTCTAAACACACACATTGTACGCTTTCACTCAGACACACTGAGTTTCCATTCAATTCTGAAACAGTTGTTGAAAATATTGTCTATTGCTGGTCCATTTTCCTCACCTGAGGGACTGCTTCAGCAGTGCCACATCAAGCTTGTCAAAATGGTGCTCTTAGCTAGGGCATTTTAATTAGTGTTTTGTGGTAATTTCGGCCAATTGAGTTCCTGGACATCCATGACAGCCGCACACTGTGCAATTTCCATTCACTGTTAAGGAAGCGCTTTAGGGATTAAAACTTAATTAAAGGTGTTTATGTAAATGGGACATGTCATGCTGTGTCAGAAAAACTTTCAAACCCTGCAAGCCTGGTGGTAGAGTTCATTTTCTGTGGCCTGTTCAGACTTGGTGCTAAGCTCTGATTACAGGTCTGAACTCACTTAGAAAACATCTGAGATCCGATCACCCAGACCACTGTAAGAGGTAGGGCTGGGTGATATGACGATATTAACTGTGGGACAGGAGAAATATGTCTATCGATAGATATTTTTCCCTATCTTTTATATTTCCGTTACTTTCGTTCGCTACATATGTTGTTGAGTAACAACAAACAGACATGTGAGAGCAAGACAGAAAATCTCTTGCATCAATCAAAGACTGAACAAAACACCACACAAGCTAAGCAAAGACAAGATAAAGATGGAATTGTACCTAAAAGAGGAGGTACTTCTGTTGTGTGGTCAAACTTTGGATACATAAAGTCTGAAACCAGAAGACAGTACTTTACAAACTATGCTGCAGACGGGTTTTGAGAGGGCAGTGAAGGAAGGGGGTTGGTGACCCCAGTTGTCTCCTACATTGAAAATCTGAAAAATGTAGAATTCAAATACTTAGCTATAAAATGTCAAGATTTGGACTTGACTCTATCAACAACACTATTAAACATTCAAATATTCTGTTTTTCATCTGAAAACAGTGGGTTTGGGGTTTAGTTATATTCTATAATTCACAGGATTATCAAAAAAACAAAAAATCTTGTCATGATTTCTGTGGCTCTTTTATAGAATCTTTTTTTTCAATTTAAAGAAAATGTACGATATCGTTTATCATTATAAATTTGTGAAATGATCCACTCATGATTGCCAATTTCGTTCATATGGCCCAGCCCAGTTCGGAGGTGGTCTGGGTTACATGTAGGGATTTAGCATGAACGCAAATGTGTCCTGGGTCACAGTGAACAACAACCTTTTTCGATTTCATCCTCAGCAAAAGTGGAAGTGGATCAAACATTGTGGTCGACACGGTTTGCTTAGACGTGGCTGAGAAATAGAAGTAATTTGTATTGTTTCGGTTCTTCTTCATGCGAAAATCTGCTTTGTAGTCTGAACAGTGGAAGTGCCTTTCTTCTTTTATTATCTTGCAGAGTGTATGCAAGACAGTACATAGTGGGCTTCAATGTTTACTTTAACCAAGATGTAAACCCAATATGACTGAAAGAAATAATGCGAAGATGACCTCATATTATCTGTTTTCATTTAGACAGAGGCAGGGAGGGGAGGAAGGTGGGAGGAGAGGCTAGAGGGGTGACAGAGTTAGCAGCAGGTGATAGATGGAGTGAACGCATGAATAGAGATCCAGACAGTCAAGCGCAGCTATCAGCTGGCAGTAAAAAGAGAGATTGACTCCCAGCCAGAGAGAGAAAGAAAGAGAGAGAAGGGGAGGAATGACAGAAAGATAGAGAGGTTGTTCCATATAGCAGTAGGTCTCACAGTGTGTCCAGAGAGAGTTTTCAGGTCAAGGTGAAAACCAGGACTCTGTGTGCTCTATAGTCATTATGTTTTATGAGAAGAAACCTGGACCCAACATCAGAGTTATTATCCAACTCTGCAGTTTACCCCGGCTCTGCAAAGCTTTTTAGGAGCCTGTCAGCTCATTGTTTTAGTGTAACTGCCTGAAGCGTTCGTCCTCCAGACTCTCATCAGCATGTGTTCAGGGTCTGAATCTCTAGTTTAAGCTCTTGGACAGTAGCAAATGAAAATTTTGGTCCTGTTAAAGAAGGGTCGTCTGTGGGATACAGCTACGTTTTGATTGATGGTGGCATTTTCTATCAAGTGAGTTTTATATGCAGTCACAGAGGTAGACGGTCAGTGACATTCTGTAGTACTGTAGATGCGTACCACAACTTCAGCTGTTGTGTGAAACAGCTGAAGAGCCAGAAGGGTTTAAAAGTTGCTGTGTTGCAAACAGAGTCATGAGTAAAGTGGGTGTGTAGATGGGCATGCATGCTCATGGCTCCTCAGTCAGATCCGCCTCTCGGACCACTCGGACCTCTCCTTTTGTCAAAATACAGATCTTCCAAAACTAACCACCCAACATGACTGCACCCACAAAGCCAATCTCAAGGCTTCAGAATTGGTGTTTCAGAAGCTAATGGGTGACATTACTGAGGGTTTACTCAAAATAATAGGTCTTGTCTAAAGTGGTGCTAACAGGTTCGGAGAGCTCCACATTGGTATACTCATTCCAACAGAGAACAGAGAGTTTCTGTATCCAGTCTTCATGATGTTGAATTAACCCAAAACAAGTGTCAACTTGTTCTCAGGATGATCTATGAATAGTTCATAGCTTCTAGGTCAACAGTGTGAAGACATGATACACACATAGCAGACGTGTGTGTGTGTGTGTGTGTGTGTGTGTGTGTGGGTGGAGGGGGGTGTTCTCTTCCCCGTTCTGTCCTTCAGGCCGTGAGTTTTGGACGAGCTGCTGATGCACCAGCATGGCAAGGTGACCTGAAAAAACTTAATAACACACAAACACTAACATGGCTGTGCAGAAACACACTACGTGAAACAGATATGGACCTGCAGTTACTTATGCAGTTACTTCTCCTCACCCATTTTGTCATCCTCAGAAGGCGTGCGGGGTGTTTGGTGCGATTTGGCATCATGCGAAACCTGAAACCTTTGCTGAATCACACTTGAGATTGTGGTGCAGCAGAGAAAGATCCAAATGTGTCGTCTGCAGTCAGGTACTTTGTGTATCTGGGAGCCTGTTTGTGTGTCACTGCTGAAAAGCATGTTTCACTCTGCAACACACAACGAGGGAGCTGCTGGCACCAAGATACAAGATTTATATATAAGTAACCTCATATTGAAGGGTGACACTGCCGGAATACAAATCAATGAGTAAGCTGGTCAAAGATGGCACAGGCTACAAGCCGATCTCTAAAAATTGCCGATTATTTATGAAATAATTTGCTTTAGAAAAATGATATATAGTAAGTAAAGTTAGAGTTTACTAATAATGCAGATCATTTCTTTTCAGTCTCAAACACAAGATGGTAAGTGTATCTTTTCAATGAATCATGTCCTGGAGTTAAAAAAGCGATTTAGATTGAGGTACTTCTGTAGAGGTGAAAAAAAAAATAGCCCACTTGATTTAAGAGGGCTTCGTTTTTTGTCTTTTGGAGGAGGGTGAGATGGAGAGAGAGATAGAAAGAGAAAGAAATAAGTAGACAGAGGTAAAGTGTTGAGAGTGAGAGAGAGAACGAGAGAAGTCTGAAAGGAAAAAGAGAGAAGACGGAAAAAGGAGATGTTCTGGGCGTCTCAGGCAGAACTGGGCCACTGAGCACAACCCTAGAAGAAGAGAGGCGAAAAAAATAAAAGAATGGCCTGGAAACAGGGCAAAGAGAGGGAGAGATATGGCAGAAGGAGGAGGAAGAGGAGTGGCTCAAATAAAGTCTTTTTAATGAGCTTCACTGAAGAACAGTTGTGCAACTGAAGCCTTGAGACGACAAACCAAATAACTGAATCTGGAAATGTTTGTGATCCGACTTTCTGTCTATAATGACATCACAATATACACTAACATATAATACTGCACATGTTCTTGGAATAATTGTAATGAATATCAAAATCAGATGGATGAATTTGTTTGGAAAGTTACACATGGGTTATTGAGATGATTAATAGCAGAAAAGTGTAGTGTGATTTTTTTAATGGGAATTATTGGATAACTTTACCTATTGGAGCTTTGAACAGCTATTTAAACCAAGTTAACTTAGCACTTGAGAAGTTTTGAAAACTCACTTTTTGACTTTTGACCTTTTTTTTTTTGTTTCCATAAACTAAACAAATTTTTTTTTGGTAAAATGTAAAAAAATACATTTTTTCAGTGATGTTGCCCTGCAATAGTAAATAGAAACAGTGTCCAAATCTATGAGAATAAGGCAGGTGTACATTTTTGATGCTTTAGACAGCATTATCACCCCTCAAGGAGATAATGCTGCTCTGTTTGTTTGTTGGATTTGGTAGCAGGAGTAATTTGCAGATTGTGTCAGAGATGATTGTTTTTTTCTTCATCATCACAAGATTGATCACAAGATTTTTCTGTTGACCCTTTATCGTGATTTTGAACCTCTACTTTAGGTTATTAACCGACATCAAGTGCATCGTAGTGGCCTTTCGCAGGTTTGACTCTCCCTTTGTTTCTCCCTGTTTCTTACCCGGCAACTTTTATTACTGACAGTCTATCCAATAAAGGACAAATGGTCCAGAATCAAGTCTTTTCAGAATAAACAAGTAATATAATGCAAAGGTGCTCACATTTTAGAGATTAAAAGTATGTGTTTGGCATTTGGGCTTAATGGATTGTTCTCTGATCTGAATACTCTGACAAGTGTAAACACTATAATAGAAAGTCTGTGCAGCAAGTCAGATATGCTCCTCATGACTCTCTGTCGCGCTGTCTTTCTCTGTCTGCCTGCTTGTTTATCTGTCTTTATTGCATGGTATTTATAAATAAACTCCTGTTTTCTCTGTCTGGCATATGTTGGTGTTTTCCTGAACGCAGTCAGACACTCTCAAACCTTTTGAGTGCAGTGTGAAAGAGGGCACTTTCTTTCCAGGTCATTCTGTTGCTGGAGTCATAGCTTTGGTCCCACTGGTTTAACCCATTTTAGTGCACTTGTGTTATTTGTTCATTCATATGAGCAGCAATGACTCACACATTTTGGGTGCAGGTGAATTGTCAGCTGCTCTGTGTTTGACCGTGTTATTTTTAGTGGGAGTGATGTAAGGGTTGTTGGGTTTTGCGGAAATGCCACCTGGAGCTACTTTGTCATGCAGACTGACTGAGTGTACCCAAACCGTGTTTCATCAAGACTGTCTCGTACTTAATCCGCACGAGGGAAAAGAGTAATTTCTTCAGTAACAAAAGTGAAACTCACATGGTGTCACTGAGAAGACTTTTGAGGTGGTGTGTGATAAATATCCTACTAATGCTGCATTCCCATGAAATCCGGCAGGCGGTAGGTGGCGGACAGCGAGGCGACACCTCCTGGATGGCACAGGACACACAAAGTCCGACGCAACTGCACGAAGCGTGCATAACGGCTATGGTGGTGTCTTAGTGTTTAGAAAGAGTGGAATTAAATCTCTGAATTTTTGTGTCTAATATGTAAAATGAATATTCCACTATTGCATGTGGCTGTAAAATGCAGCTTTCTTTTAATTGTGCGTTGCAAACTTGAAGCAAATGTTAAATTCCCTCTAAAACATAAGCTCATTCATTTCTAATCAGAAGGGGTCATTTGGGAAACAAAGACAATTTTACTTGTTTAGTGATGAGGACTTTAGGTTTTTGCACTTCATGTATATTTGCAGTTTTTTTTTAAAATTTTAATCAATTACCTATCCATTTCCAGTAGTTTGCCTTTAGCTTCCCTTGATTTTTGTCTCTCTATCAAACTTAGCGGTGAATTGATTTCAGATTGCTTCATGCATGGAAATGGATAAAAACAGAATTGTGCACTAACATTGTAACTTTATTTATTGTCATAGCATCGCACCAAAAAAGGGAGAAAAATTAGCCAATTAGCGCTGGAGCTAATGAATGACCACGACTACTGCAGCGCCATTTATTAAATGCTGCAATTATTGCAGATGTATCGTTTCCCACTACTGAAAGACACAGATATAAGTAGGTGGTGGTGTTATTCCACTGTGATAGGGTTATACTGTATAACCACTCACATGTACATAATCCCAACATGCTAGATCTTGCTTAGTGCTGTTTCTTGTCTGTCATGCCATCATCTCCAAAGAGCAGGGCTGCGGCTTGGATTTTTTCAATTATCAAATGAGAATTTGGCTTTTTTTTTCCTCCTCTAAAGATGACCTAAAACAGTCAATCACTTATAAAAAATGGTTCTAACTTATTCAACTTATCAATTAGTCCAGTCTCTTCCAGATCAGGCTGGAAATTAGCACCTTCCAGCAGCCAAATCGGGCTAATCTTGTGTCATGGCCGGAAAATTATAGTGCAACAGTGCAATTTGTGACAGCACACATCACGCATTGAACTGTGAGTCTGCTCTTTAAGCAAAGGCTCCCACCTCTCCTTTTGTGTCTAAGCAGGTTTCAGTTTATTAAACTTGAATTAAGCATTGATTGGAACGTGTGTAGCGGTAATGTTACATTGATGTGTTATCTTAACTAACGAACGTGAGAGAGAAATATAGCCATATGTTATGTGTATAAACACAAACAGAAAATAAACTGTAGTTCAAAGAAATTCAAGCACTAAATGAAATTTGTGCTTTCCAATTGCAGCTTCTGGGCGATGGATGGATTGTTGACCACGTCATTGTAAATATTCAAGAAAAAGACACGTTAAATAGCCTGCTAGTGTGATGTGTGGCTGGATGACATGCGGGATTGCTTTAGCCTTGATTCCACAAAACATCTAGAACACCAAACATTCTCCATTATCAATATCCAACAATCATTTTAACCCACACCTGTCATTCAAACCTTCTAAACTTTCTTTACTGGTCCTTGCGGTCTATGCAAAATGACTCATGACAGCACTTTAACTTATCTCATTTCTTCTGTCTGGCATCTAACACAGGAAGTCAACAGATGATTAACGTCTTTCTGGCTCGGAGCAGACAAACAAATTTGTGCTCGTATTAATGTCCTTCTGCAGGTAACTGCTATAAGTAGTTATTTAATGAAGGTAGAAAGACAGAACAAGCTAGTCCCGGCAGCTAGTTAGCCAACTGCCTCCTACACACACACTCACACACACTTAAACACTCCTCAGGGATCTGTTTGACAGCATAAAGCACTGAGATGTGAAACAAGAGCTTCAATTTACTCTCTCTCACTGTTGCAAAGTAATCAGAAACTAAATGAGCCTGCGTGAATGTGTACTGTGAAACAAGAGCTTCAATTTACTCTCTCTCACTGTTGCAAAATAAATCAGAAACTAAATGAGCCTGCGTGAATGTGTACCGTCTTTTATCTCATTGATTTTGATTGTTTTATTTATGACTGTGTTTCACATGTGAGAATGCATGTCAGTTTGTTGAGTGTTTAATTGTGAGAGAGTGGAGGGGCCTGGGGTGAGTTTTGCAGAGTCGTTTCAGAAAACAAAGGGAGAGCCAGAGAAGAAGAGACACTCGGAAGCTCGTGTTCAGGTGCTGTAAAAGTGTCTGATATTTGAGTCTATGTAAAGCACCACCGAATGTGGAGCGATCGCCTACTGAGTGCGGCTTGTTCTCCTTTATGACAGAGAGAGAGAGCAAAAATACACCCAGCTCCTGGGAGACAGTCTCTATGGCAGCTGTTACTATGGTGACGGCAAGGCTGCATGTGATGGGATGGTGGCCATGGGAGCCTGGGGGATTCACCCAGTGGAGTTTTGGAAGACATGCATACACACACAAACTTAGAGGAGATAATTGGGAGTGAAATTCAGACAGAGCAATGACACAGAGTGGATGGCTTGCTTGTTGTTACCATAGTTACTATTTGTGGGCTATCTTTTAATACATCTTATAAAAGCAAATATATTATTTAGAGAAAACAATTATCCAGTCATTTTAGTCCGAGTACTTGATGCTTGTGCTTTAACATTTGTTTATTGAACATTTTTATACACCCTCTGTACAGAAAACAAGTCAAGAACTGCATATACACACAAGGGTGACTATAGGCGGCCCAAAAGGTCAATATTAGAGCCAGATTGACATGCAATTTTTGGGGCTGATACCGACGCGGATATTAGGGAGTAAAAAAAGCTCTGACATCGATAAATCAACCGTAAAAAACTTTTTTCAATAATCCCTTAAATAAGGTTATCAAACATTTGTAACTAATATGTAACGAAGGCAGAATATTTTTACTGTTTGACAAACTTTTACTGTCTTAAATGAAACAGCACACTGAAACAGAAACCTTCACTGGAAATGTGATAGTTCCAAATCAGCTTCCTTGTATGCTCTGGCTTCTTTAACGCGCTCAAGTTTGCAGATTAAACTACAAAAGAATTCTTTCCTTGTAGATACTGTATGTGTACACATGCTCACCAATTAAAGGTTATTCTGATTGGAAGACACAAAAACTACAAATTATAACAAGATACTTTTCATATGTAAATGCACTGGTTATAATTACCCTGATTCTTCTATTTTTCAAATAGTATATTGCTGATAATACCTCTGTACTTAAAGCAGGTTTGTAACATCTGGGTGTCAAGCATGAGAACCAAAGGTAGCAACTCTGCTCCCCTCCCCCTCCATTTTTCTGCTGCGAAGCCCCACCCCCACCTTTAGACAGTCATTTTGACAGGCTGGCTGTCTTGCTTTTGGCTCTTTGCCATGTATGCAGTTGTTGATAATGGTGGAAGAGCAACTTTTCCTGCTGGGATGTACGGCATTGTGTTAGCCTGTTAGCATCTATGGGGACGTTCATGCATAACTACCTTTGTACAATAGCCAATAGGAACACAATCTTTCTGAATTACCGCACGAATGGCCAAAAGGTACCCATCAGCGGGTGCATCTTAGTAAACCCTGTACATAGAGCTTAGAAGAGGCGCAGAAGTCTGATCTTTTATCAAAGCACTTAAAATATAATATTCTCAAAGGTTGTTATGGAATTTTGACAGCGAAATAACTGACACACCCAGGCTTTAAGTAGAATTTGGATAGTGTGGTATGATTACATGTAATAAAGTATGGAGGCTGAATACTTCTTCCATTGCTGCTTATTCATTTGTGTGTGTTTGTGGTTCTTGCGACACTTCTCACTAATCAAATTTTTGTGTCTTTTATATCACAACCTTTGTGTTGACGTGTGTGTGTGTCTGCGTGTCCGGACCTTGGCCCTGCACATGTACCGTAGCGATACCTCTGCAGGGTCAGTCTGCTCTGTCATACAGTTTCCATAGCAGCAGCGAGAGCCAACACAGCCAACCACGCTCATTTCCTAGTTTCACCCCATTGGTGTCGGCTCACTCAGGCTCTCTTCCTACTTTTTTCACGTATCTCCGGGAGGCTGAGCAGGTCTGGAGACACGTCAGTGTCGCCCTCAGATTTATTCATTCATTCAGAGAAAGTTTTGCAGAGTACGAGAAACACACTTACACAGAGCCTGTCGGGGCCATTTTCTTTCACATCAGATCCATAAACCAACATCAGCTGAATATGGATGTTTAAACCCCAAAAGCTGTATATATGTCATGACAGTGACGTTAAGTACATGCTCTCCAGTTTGGCCATGTTGTTTGTTCATATTCTGGCATCCTGAAGGTGACTTTTCACAGTTAGCATCTCCCATTTGCTCCAAATATTTGATTGTCTCAGGTGCCTCATGCTAATGGATAACCTTATCTGTAGTTTGTTCTCTTGTTGGATATTTAAGTTGTTAAATCAGTAGATTGTGTGTGCATAACGAACCACCTGCTGTTACATGAGATAATAATGGCAGATTGTTTCGCAGATTGTGCTGATATTTATAGGATTGATTTAACCGAATACATTTGCAGTGGTCGGTTTGCAAAATTACACTGGAACATCTCAGCCAATAAGAAGATCCGTAATGTTTCCTCTGTTCTGTGAGTAACCTGACACATGTCCTCTACCGATCACACTAAAACTACCATGACCAATTTTAAGAGGCTGACATAAAGTGGGTTTCCATAAGCATATTTTTATGCACATTTTTGATTTGCCCATAATAAACATGAAGGGCAACACTGAAAATGTTGAAATAATCCAGAAATATCTCATAAAAGTTTTTATACTTGAAGGAATTGGAAACGTTGGTGTATTTCGAAAATAGTAAATGCCAATAAATGCAATGGAAACAGATGAAATGAATAAAGGATTATTACATCTATCTTTACTATAAGTAGTTTTATCAAATCCGGAGACATGCAGATGAAGTATTGTTTCAGTATTATTCGTTTTATGATTTTCCCAGTGGAACAAAAGAAACAGGACATAAAAGTTAGAAAAAAATGATTTGAGCATTGAAGTGTTTGGAGGTTTACATTGGTGGGATATTTGACAGAGCGATAGAACTTGTATGCTGCATGTAGTGTAGCAGTCCAATGTAAGCAACCTGAAGCTGTCACATACGACTTTTTACAAAGTGAATAAAGGCTAGCCAGCGGTCCTACAACCACATCAACTTGGAGTCCATTTATTCGTGGTTGTTCAAGACATTATTGGATAAAATTGGTTGTTTCAAGCCTCAGTAAGCACGTGTCATAGTTAGTTCTAACTAAGGAGCCAGCATAACAAAGAAATTGATTGTTTTGTGTGTATTTTTGAAGCGAATTGAATAGGGATTTGAACTAAAGGGTTACAAATGGTATATCTCTTTGAATTTAATTTCACTTCATTCTTTATTGTCTGACTAACATTGGTTTTTAGAAGAAAACTACTTCCCAAATTAATATGAATATAACAGTGCCATGTCGAAATAATGAGGTTATTAAATGGTATGTGCCCATTTAGAGTGTAGCCCTTTGCAATGTCTTCTTCATTGTGTTTTTGAGTTGGTGGATGTTCTGGCAGCTCCCTCTGTATTCCTCATTGTCCAAGTTCCACCTCTTTCCCGGTGCTAAACACACATCATAACTCCTTTTAGCTTGAAGAAATGGGGTTAGGCAAGAACCGGTGGTCTGCGCGCCACATAAAGCCCCGCCTGCTGCATTAACACATTCTGTAGACGGGCAGTAACGCTTCATTACGCCCGCTTTGAGCGTAGATGAGAATGTATTGATTTTAATGGCCCAACCCTTTTAGATAAAGAGTCCTGCAGGATCTGTGGTCTTCCTTTATCAGATTTACCTGGCCTGGCAACAAACCAGAGCTGATAACATAGCAGCACATTGCTCAGGATCATGCCTTCTATCTCCTGGCTTCATCTGGTCGCACTGTGGAGTTGGACATGTGTGTTTATACACTGAAAAAGCTGCAGGTCTTATCTCTGATCCCCCCTGGCCTTCCTCTCTTTGCTCTCTTCGCCTCCTCATTTTCATCTTCTCTCGTTCTTTTTGTCTCCTCCTCGTCTATTTATTGGTCCCCCAAACTCTCTTCACACCACTGCAGCTGATAACTCCTCATGACCTCCCGTCGTTCTCTCTTGTTCCCATTCCTCCCCTCATCATCACTTTTAGCTCTTCCACATCAAAGGGGAAATTAAGATTAAGATATTCACTCTTTGTTCTATTTGAAAGCACTGCCACTGAAACATTTTATATTTGTCAGTCGATTGACTGTAGTAGGCGTTTGGGTTTGAAACGATAAAGCCGAATAATCAAGGATTTTAATGCCCACGGTTATACTACTCATGCCATTCAGCCGCTGGCTCTAAGGAGTCGGAGTCGTATAATGGAGCGATTTTGAATTACAAACGATTCGGTCTTATTATGTGGCTCTGACTTTTTTGTGACTGTGTGTGTGTGAAGGAGAGAGCTGAGCCTCAATCTACTGACGGCTGATGAAGGGGGCAGCTGTGTCACCCACATTACAAAGCTCTGAAACTAACTTCTGTCCTAACATTGTCTTCCCCTGGATTAAAGGACAGGTTCACATTTTGTCAGGTTAGAAATGATGTGCTGTCTTGGCTATAGTTGCTTAAGTAGTCTACCGGGCATAGGGTAGACTACCTAAGCATAGAGAATGAGATTTGTAATCTTAAGAAAATATGTATATATTAATATTTTCAGGTATGACATTAAATATATCCTTGAAATCCATGAAGCTACATATCTAACTAACGTTGGTCATCTGTTACGTTCTAGGCTACGTAACAAAGTAAACTGTCACCTATCTCTCAGAGAAAGCTCCCCAAAGGTGAAGCCTAAGAATCTCCATTGCCCCCTGGTGGCAAGTTGTATTTCTCACCGTAACGCTTGTTCAGCTGGACTAATCAATAGCCCGTATCTACCTTTGTATCATACATCTCGAGGACAGTATTTGATGAGATACCATGGGGTCCAGTGGAATACAAATCTCTGTCTTTGAAAATATACAAAATGCTTGATGTCATTGATGTCAAAAAGATTTTGTCGTGAATAATCCCGGTTTGTTAGGGTTGCTAGGTTTTCAACATTACAGTATGTGGTGTTTTACTCAATGTTTGTATGTAATTTTAATTTTATTCCTGTATATAATTGTATTATAATTTTCTTCTTTTCCACGTCAGGTGAGGTTTTAAGTTAAACCCACAGATTCTCTCTGTCTGAAGTTTCCTTTCAAACAATGTGTAGATGTTTTCTGTTGTTCTCATGACGCTGCTGTATGCCAAAGTGTTCTTTTTTCCAGTCAGGTCAATTTTAATGAGTTATGTGATTCTGTAAAATAAGGTGAAACGTCCTGATTGACAGCTGAGCTCTGCATGGGTTTGGGGCGATACTTGTTACCGCGGCTCTGCTGCCTGGGCGCGACTGTATATGGTAGTATATGTGTTTGTGTGAGTGGGTTCCTATGTGGATTTACTTACTTACTTACTTACTTTGAAGCAAAAACAGCCTTTCACATACACAGTGTAAAAGAAACTAGTAGTTTAACTCAAAAATACCTTGAATGCCTGAATGCGTCAATTGGGTTGTACTTGAAAAGACCAGTTGAGTTACATTTGGTAATGAAAATTTACCTCAACTTCTCTTTCTAAGTTCAGTGATCTTTAAGGCAGCCCACAAAGTAATGTTTTAAAGTAGTTTGTTGCAATGAGCCTGAGGGTGTTCATGAGTTTCTAACCCTCCCTGCCCTTCTTCTTGCCTCTGCAGTGCAGTGTCTGGAAATGACCACCAAGCGGAAGCTTATTGGCCGGCTGGTGCCGTGCCGCTGTTTCCGTGGCGAAGAGGAAGTGATCTCGGTGTTGGACTACTCCCACTGCAGCCTTCAGCAGGTCCCGAAGGAGATCTTCAGCTTTGAGAGAACTCTGGAGGAGCTCTACCTGGACGCCAACCAGATTGAGGAACTACCCAAGGTAACAATGAGGTTCATGCTCAGCTCTACCTGCTGCCTAATTTCTAACATTTCCTGATAACCTGAAGTTGGACTAAATTTTTGTTTTCTCAAAGCCTTGTAGACCACAGTAACATGTTTAATGGACACTCAAAAACATGTTTTAATATATATTAGGCTTTATTGTTTATATCATTCTTCCTAAAGTCAAGCTTTACTGAAATCATGCAGCAGCATTACGCAGGGAGAAACAGGAAGCACTCCAGGGGAGTTCATCCCTGTAATCATGTTCAAGACACAAGACGACAAATGCAGCAATTGTAATGAATTTACTTACCTACTTATGCTGTTGCTGTTGTGTTGTAAGAACTTTGAATTGACTATATGTAATTAGCAACAAACCTCCTCAAGCTGAGCTAGAAAACATCCTGCTAATTGAGAGAGCCAACAGAACAGATAACAGAGAGCAACGGAAAGAAGTGTAAAAAAATACCACCGATCTCTATTAAAATCATGTGAAACTGTACAGAAAGGTAGGAGAGCTTTTAACATTCTTGGTTAATTGTTTTATATCATTGTATGTATTGTTATTTGGATATGAAATAATCCATTTTGGTATTTTGTTCATAGTATGTGTTGCAACGAATGGAATCCCGGAGTCAAAAACATGGTGTGGCATCCCATGTGGAGAGTGATGTTGTCCTTCCATGATTTCAAGGGGAATGACAGGTGCTGTTTGTAAGAGGGTGCTTCGCTTTATTGATATCCCGTCCTGGTGTAAATCACACAAGTGCTGAATTGAGTTTCTAAAAATAGGCAGCCTGAATGGAGACAGGGCTGCGTAAGTGGCAGGTCAAACTTGCATTCAACTGACAAAAAAGAAAATAACAATAATAATAAAAAAAAAATGTGCTCAGCATTGAGTGGTGTGTTTCTGTGTATGTGCCAAGATTGTAGAGAAGCTATTGAAGCCAATAGGGAGATTGGCCTTTATGAAGTGAGCTGGAGAGCTCCTTAAGTGTGTGATTAAGTGACTGTCTTTACATACAGGGGCCTGCTCTGGCCCGCGGGCACAGAGCCGCCCTGTTCATCTTTGCTCCCTGTGCTCCTGCAGTGTCTGCATGAGTTCACTGTCATTGTACACGTTAGCTGGCCGGGAAACTTGAGTACTTCAGCGAGGAACGAACGTGACTGTGAGTTTTTTTTTGAAAAATGAGAGGGATATCCAACAGTACTTACTCACATACAACAGAGAGCACATGGCACACTCAGAGTGCCTTGGTGCATAACAATTTTTCAATTCATTAAAAAGATCAGCTCTTAAGCGATTTCATAATTGGGGAGTTCAGGGTGACAACAGGATTTGGATCTTCTGGTTGGCAGGAAAGCCTCTGCATTTCTGGACTATTCAATCTATGATGAGCGGCGTGTGTTCAGAGGCACAGCCCGACAGATATGCAATTTTTGGGGACGATAGCAACACCAATATACCAATTATTTTGTAATGATCCCTGAAATGATTTTATCAAACATTTGTAACAAAGATGTGCAGCGGAGGCAGAATACTTTACATTGAATTTTTATTTTCTTAAATGACAGCAGTGAACTGAAACAGTAAAAATCTATAAATCACCTCATGCTTCTTTTTCTGCATTCTGTTCATCAATACCTTTTATTTGTATCTGCCAATATTGATAAAATATATGCCAATACAGATATAACTGTGTTCGGACAATATGGGCCAATATTATCAGCTAACCGACATATCGGTAGAGCTCTCTTCACAAGCCAACAAACCTGAACTGAATTATGTCCCTTCCTCAGGTAATGTTCTCTATTGAAAAGTGCTCAGAATAGACATTCATTCTAAATGTCTTTACACTACTTTATTAGATTAAACTAGGGACTGTGTCAAAGGGAACTTTTGTGATTTAACATGTGATTAATGATCAATTACCACATAATTCAATTTGATTAGACCAGGGATTTTTGTTTTAATGGGTAAACCAAATGATGTACTTCAATCATGGATTGAAAGTTTTTGCATTAGTACAAGGCTGGTTTGTCATTATAATGTCTTATTTTGTTTGTACATATATGTTCAGGTTGGCATGGATGTATACATATACACATGATTATCAAGTTAGTAAACCTATTAAATTAGGTTTTTGATATTTAAATACATTTTTCCATTTATTTTCTAATCATTTTTTTAATGATTTGAATAAAAGGTCCTACACAAAATCACACACAAGTCCATATAAAATGTGACCTTACCTGACACTCAATTGAGCTACATGAATGAATGTCACATAGTTGTTCGTCTCTCATATATGTCTTTTGACTGTTGTTGCTCAGTATTTCTCCTAAAAGTTATTCTGAGATGTCTTAAATTGAATACTAAACAAATAATCTTTAGTAAGTTTGACCTACGAACTTCTTTCTTTCCCTTTTTTCCCTGCCTTGAATGGCTGCTGGCATCCTTATACATTTTATCATTTCTTCTGCACAGATTTGGATTTTAGACAAAAAGAAGATACAGGAACGATAATTTTAACATAACGTGAGAATTGTTTGTATTTATTACACAGCAAAACACAGCATCCATCCATCCATCCATTTCCATCCAACGGCACAGCGGTGCAATGCTTAGCACTGTGGCCTTACAGCTACTTTAGCCATTATGTTAGCAAAGTTTTTTCCTGGGGCATGAAAGGGTCGGTGTTGAAAACTGAACATTTTCAACTTTATGTACAACAACAACAGAAAAAAAAAAACTTTTCCTGGGGTATATGCATGATTTGGTGGAAAAGTAATGCAACTGTGGGTCGGAATGTTTAGTGGAGCAATGACTGAAGAGGAGAAGATCATCACTGCACATCATTAAGTTAAAATGTAATTTTAAAGTTTTTGCCTATGTCCTTGCCTTGTTTTGTGTTTTAGGTATATATACTACTTACATTAATGCTGTATATACATACTTACTGTATTCTAAGCACTTTCTTCATATGTACATTATGTTTGCTTTGACATTTTCAGTGCACTTCTTTTTCCTTTCTTTTTCTCTGCATTTTCTTACCTTGACCCCAGTTTACGTTTCGTCCCTGAGCACAACCCCATATTGGAGATTAATTCTGCATTATTCATAGTAAAATTACTGCTTAAATGGCACGGCTTTTCCACAACATTGACTTTCTCGCTCTGTGTCCTTTTGTACCACTCTACTAAAGGTCTGTGTGATTTCGCCAACAGACTGTAATATTCCATTGTTTCACCTCCGTGTTTCCATAGCAACTCTTCAACTGCCAGGCCTTGAAGAAGCTGAGCATGCCCGATAATGACCTGTCCAACCTGCCAACCACCATCGCCAGCTTGGTTAACCTCAAAGAGCTGGACATCAGTAAAAACGGTAACAGTCTGCTCTGAAATACAGGTGACCTGAACAAATCTGAAAACAAAGCATTACAACGGGAGTTAACATCTGTGGAAGTCAAATTCCTGCAGATTTTAAACAGCTGAGAAAATAAAGAATTAAACCTCATAATCAAATCAATTCCACAACCAAAGTATTTCACCAAAATGATGCCTAACACCTGCCAAGCCTGTTGTAGATAGTAATTGTTATAAAAAGTCACTCAACAAAAATGTACCCCACATTTCCTCTTCCCTCTGTGCATCTCTCTTACAGGTATCCAGGAGTTTCCAGACAACATAAAATGCTGTAAAGGCCTGTCTGTGGTGGAGGCCAGTGTCAACCCTATCACCAAGTAAGACAAAAACAGTTCTTGAAGATCCAGTTCCACATTTTTCAATAAAGTTTGAGCTTATCGATACTCTTATTGAGTCTTGGGGGTCCTACTCTGTAACGTTATATTAGTAGTTGACTCACAAAATTGCTGCACAAACATACATCCAGCGTCTAAAAAGGGTGCTGAATAAAAAAATCACCACTTCAGGCATTCTGGTGATCAGTTTCCTGCGAGGATGGCTGACCAGGCAAAGAGGTCTGAAGTTGAGCTGCATTTTACCAAAGCAAATGATAAAGAGAAAGAAAAATGTAGTTTTTGTTTGCAAAACATTTTTTGCAAGGAGGAGAAGGCAGCCTCCATGGCCAAGCACATCATCACTGTGTATCATATTATACCAAAATGCAGAACCTTTGCCTGTGTTTGGGTTGAGTTAAACTCTGTCAACTCTGCTAAGCAGTCATCCTTCTCCTCCACTCAACGCCGTGGTAACCACATCCACACTTTCTAGAACATTTCATTAAAAATTGCAATCCAATGTTGAACGCTGTGTAGAAATCGGCATAATATGAGATTAAACAATATGACATGAGGTTACGTTGTGATGTGCACAAGGCTGTGTCCGTAAAATGGCCATTTGGCAAAGGTAGATAAAACTTACATCTCAGTGTGTTTAAATGTAGCATTTGGTGAAAGACTTGAATAAGTATATTTATTTGAGTGAGAAATGAGTTTGTTTCCAAGCAATATAAAGCAGATATTAGAAATGGATTGACGACCTCTTTGTCCTTACATGAGTGCAGCTGTCACAGCCAAGTGTATTGAAGGCTTCACTTGTTAAAACTAATTGGCATTGTTGTTTTGTCTTTTGAACAAATAATAAAAAAGTGTTTATAGTGGTATTGATAAAGACATGGATTATTAAGGAGTCCCGATAATGGTATCAATATGAATAAATATTATTGATCCCCAATCCCCTCCTATGTCACTCATATCATAGTTGCTGATGTTGAACATTAATTTAAGAATTCAGGACTGGAGAGAGTAAATATTACTGTTTATCTGAAGTACGAAATGTTATTCAGCTGCACTACAAAGGCAACGTCCGAAAAAAGACTATCTCTGAAACTCAACTCTATGTGCTTAGTTATAGTCCTGTTCTCACTGATAAACATTTTCTTTTGACAGGTAAATAAACATTTGACACATTTGAATATTTTGATATATTCAGCTGTTTGCACTAAAGCCTGACAATGTGGTTTTTGTGTCGCTGCTTTTGAATATTACGAGCCATCAGACCATACGTGGTATATCCTATTGACCTAGCTATGATTAGAAATAATATTTACAATAAAATAATTGCTGGTGTTGCTCACAATTCTGGTACAAAGCCATAGTATTAGATTTTATTCAGCTAACTGCTGTTGTTCTGTGTAGTTTGACACGTCTGAAGCAGAACTAGTCATCA
>KV751319.1:2450574-2477195 GCA_001698575.1 Mola mola
AGATTCTAAACCATCGTGTCCCTGTGTTGTCCTAACGGTGTATCATTTTGACTTATAGGGTATCTTTGTTACTAGGGTACAGCATGATGGGCCCGCTGCCTCTGCCCTGCAGCCCGGAGACAAGATACTGCAGGTAACATCCTTTCACATATTATCAAACGGGCCCGAAGCCCCCACCCCTCCCTTATTTACAAACATTGAAGCAGAGGCTTTTAGTAGGAAAAAAAAAATAGGTTCTACCTACCTCCCTACTACTGCATACACGTGCATGCGACTTCAGCATGTTCCTGCTTGAATATTCTGCCTCTGTGTGTGTATCTGTTGGTCCACAAATGTGGCATGAACCCCCACCCCCACCCCAAAAGAGTTTCTTTCATTCATCATAAGCCAGTGACACCATAAAAGATTACAAGGGGGCTCGACTAGCCTAAAACCTTATGCAATTAATGCTGTCATTATCACTGTGAAACTGATATACTGACATTATCTAAGTGTCCCTAAATCCCTGCCAAAAACTTCCAAAACTTTCCAAAAGCTGGAAAAGATGTGGAGCGCAGTTTTCTTGGATGCTCATTTACAGTAGAACAGCGAAATGCACAATAAGTTAGATTATTTTATATACATTTGCATGAAAAATTATCCTAAAAGGCACTGACACCACAGAGATCATTCATATAGTTTAAACAAGATACAATAAAATGAATAGGGAAATACTTACTAGAACTCTTTATCTACCAGACTATAGATATTTATGTCCATTGCATTGTTGGGCATTTTAATATGGAGATGTAGAGGGATTGACTTGCTTTTTAGTCTCAAAATCTCCATTTGAGAAGCTGCAGCGTGTGCTTCATTTTCAGCCGCAGACATTCTGGCTGGACTTATTTTATGCTACGCAGTTGTACCGCGCCGGACTGTAAGTCCTGTATGACTGCTGTGCCTTTTACTGAAGTGGCGTTGAGAGTTTCTGGCACAAATTTGTACCTGTCCCCATGAATCATCAGGAAACAGATCACGAAAAACATGTTTACAGAATGAGAACGAAAGCTAAGGTAAACAGTTAAATAACCAGTCGTGCACTCATACTCAGAAAATAGGGTATTCACACATGTATAAATGTTTAAGGGTGTTTATTATGATTATGATTATTATTAGTTTAACTATAAGACAGACATGTGTTTATCCTGCCTGTGAGATGTGGTTAAACACTGGGAACTTTTCCTCATTGGATTTGAAATGTAATGATATACGGCAGCGTGCAGTGAAGCCTAATTACATGTTTTTATTTTTTTTCCCAGATTGTTTCTTTAAATAAAATTTGTGCAGCAGACATGTGTGCCTATAAGGGGTGAAAAAGGGGGAAGTCGTCTGGGGCCTGGCCACTTAAGGGGAGGTCCATGAAGACCAGCGGATATCATGCACTGTAAACCCCAATCCCAGTCTCACACACTTTAAAAAGTAGATATCATAAACAGCTTGCACACAACACGCTCACAAGGGGTGAGTGTTTGTGTTAAGTAAACATAAAGTTTGGAACGTTTGCGTGAACTGTACAGTGAGACTGTGAGTCAGGGACGGATCAGGGTTTACAACGTGGTCATCATGATATAAATACTCATCCGATTATGTCTGAACCAAAATGCTCAACTTTACCTGCTGAAATAAAATGAAAGTCTTGTTTTTTTTTGTTTCATTTTAAGAAATAAAAATAATAATAATTGTGAAGATGTTCTGCATCTGATGGCGGATTTGGGCCCTTTCCATCTCATATTGATGCTATGCTTAATCATGAGCAATTTCCACCTCTCAAGTAAATTAGGCAAACTGAAACCATAAACATAATTATTTGTAAATATTTTATGAATTGCTCTAGCTATTCATTTATATGCAAAAGTGCTACAAGAACGTGTGGTCAAAATAAGAGGCTCGTGCTTCCCCATGAGAGACACACACCTCCCCTCTCAAGTGTCCCTCCACTCTCTCCTCCCCGCTCATTTTCTCTCCACAGATGTGCGGTGTAGCCGGATGAACTCGTCTAAAAGCCCCTTTGTTGTCTCTACCCCTTCTTTCTCTACAGCATGACTGTGTAGCTCCTCCTCTTCTCTCTGTTTTCCCCAACAGTGATGTGTCACTGAGATAATCATGGCAATGACCCTGCAACACACACACACACGCACACACACATATACATTCATGCACACACACATGCTGTTGACTGTGCTGCCTGTTTGCCTTGCAGGCTAACGGACATAGTTTTTTACACATGGAGCACGAGACCGCCGTATCCCTGCTGAAGAGTTTCCAGCGGATGGTGGACTTGACTGTTCTAAGAGACAGCAGCACACGCTAAAGTAGTTTTATTAGGAACAAGTGGACAAACACAACAAAGCTTCTCTACTCATCACCATTCCACGCCACCCACCCTGCCCTCTGCTGGAGGCTTGTGGAACTGAAAATGAGCCGTCTTTTCTTTTTTTTTTTTACCTTTTTAGGGGAACACAGACATTTATTTGCCTATTGCTGGACCAAAGGCAAATACTAAATGCCAAATGTACCATAGGAAACATATCGGCTCTCCTGTCTACCAGCGGTCAGGGACCTGATCAGCGAGTGGACACACCACACGAGGACTCGGCACTTTGTGCTCCTACAGGGCTGCTGCAGTTTGGATATGGTGGTTCGTTTGTTTACTAGGCATTTACGTGATTGGTCGGACTGCATTGTTTTTTTTCTCGGTTAGTCCGGGATCTGGGATCTTTTTTTGTGCTTCTCAGTATCCCCTTTTATTTTGCTGTTCATGGTATATTTGTAATAATTTGCTCGTTGTAGCACATGATCCACTTTCCACGTCCTCCACTGTTTTCAGTTCTGCTCTGTCTTTTACTTTTTCTTTGCCGTGTCTCACTGTTTTCTGTTATGATTCTTCTTTACTGACTCCTGTTCTGTTCTGCTGGTATTGTTGCCTCCACTGTACAGGAATGGACATTTTAAGACTTTATGCCTTGTGTACATTAGACATAGAGAGCCGCACTCTCGTCGGGGCCTGAACAGACAGCTCTGGAAGTTTATGGTCAATATAAATATTGTTGATAAACCACCTTCTGAATTCTCTGTTACGAACATCCAGGGATAATTTGTCCCAATGGATGATTTTCTAAAGTGCACCACTGATAACTGTCTGCAAGAAATGAGAAACCCCCCCCCAAAAAAAACCCACTGTTCATAGTACATCACTGCAACTCATGTTTGTTTTTAATTTAAAAGGTGTTGCTTGCACAGCTGTACTGAAAAGAGTTAAAGCAATATTTCTGAGGCTTGGCCCAGCAGAGCCGAACTCCTGCAGTGGCATTCATTGAGCAGGTTACGCTGATGTTTACACACACACTGCCACGCACATGAACGACTCGGCGAACGCACCACCATACACAATACAATACATATGCAGTAGTGCATAATGAAACCCTGTCTATATTCTAGACTCTAATTTTAGAATTAAAATGCTGACACACATCAGTCAAAACATCTGTGCCATATTTAAGGTCCCGTTTTCTAGCGTTGTGGAATCCCTTTGAAGTTGTTAGAGTTGACAGTGATGAGGTCGCAGCATGCTTTCATATCATTGGTCACTGTCAGCCAGCCATTTTCTGTTGGCTTCTGGAGTTGTCTTCTGTCAGAGACTCTGGCTGTATTGTAGCACTGTATTTCAATGAAACTGATGCGCTACAATTGATGCCATATGGAGCCCTCCGCTCCTCCCGGGTTGTTCTCGCACAGAATCCAAACATCAGAGCTCTGCCTCTTTGTGGCCCAGATCTGATCAGCACATGGGGAGAGCAGCAGCGTGTAGAGAATGCTAAAGTGTCCTCTCCTCTGGCCTCCCTGCGGAAAGCGACAAGATTAAAGAATCAGTTCGATACGTCCGACAGCCATTCCGAAGTGAGTCAGAAATTTCCCTTCCAGACATTAAGGGAAAGATCGGATCCGAGTCACAATGACTTTTGGTTTCGTGCGTGGAAATCAAGAATTGCCAACTACATAGGGGGGTGTTGAGAATGAAATATGTGGATAGGGTCATCACATTTACAGGAGAAGGGAAGCAAGGTGAGAGTGCATGAGATGTTTCTGGAACCGTGTCAGTGTGGTCTTCGAAAATCCGACTCTCATGGTCAGAAGTTGCATTGGCCTGACGGACGTGACCGCGGAGTGAAGAGGTTCATTTTCTGTCTTTGTGTAAATGCAGCGCGTCGTGACATTTCATGATGGAAAGTTTGGTTCCGTTCTCTTTAACATCTGATGTTCCATTCAGAGCAAAACATCGTCCTTCGCTGTCATTTGCTTTTATTACATGACAGGACATCATCCTGTGCCCATTTTGTGTCAGCCGCGTTAATAAGATAATTTATTTGGATCAGTGTACAGGACACAAAATGGCACAGTTCAGTCTTGAGCTTGAGAGCGTTTACCCACAGGTACCCACCCAGCCCTTTTCAGAGTGTGTAATATCAAAGATATTGTGATGAGAACAGAGAAAAAAAGATTTGATAATATAATTATTTTTTACTACATGTTTCAGGTAATTCTTTCTAAATATATTGATATACCTTAGCTTTGCTCAAAAGTTGTGATATTTTATAAAGACACTTATAACAAAGTTATGGATGGAAGTTCACACAGTATGACTTGGAGACCTACACATGTACTATCCAAAACTGTACAAAATGTATTTCTACTGTAATTGTGAATTTGTGTTATACAAATATATATTATATATATGTATATGACAACAAGTCATTTTCTATGTGTTTAAACTACATAAGAGCTGAACAAATCCCGAGGACAGTGTCACTGTACATAGCTGTGAATGAAAGCTGATTTAAAATGACTCATATTGATTGTGAATGTACTCATGCTTTTGCAGTACCTACACCTACCCAACTTGAATGCTGCTTCTTCTGTTGTGTGACAAAAAGTACTTTGACCTCCGAGGAGAGAACTGCTGTCGAATTATAAGTTGGACATATTTTAGCGACGATTTTAAACAAAACTATTTCTTTATTTATTTGCACATGCAAGTTGAATTCCCTCCAGTTTTAAGTTTGAGTATTAATGCGGAGACATGTAATTGCAGAGATATATATAACATATATCATGTGTTTAGAATGCATTTTGCAGACGGTATCTGTACATATTATTTAAGATACAGTTTTTACAAAAAATAATATATGTATAAAATTGAGAAAATGCTGTGCAGCGATTAAACTGGAGCCATTTTGGGCTTTGGGACGTACCATTTTTTCAGTATATAAGAAGTGTTTTCAATAATGTACTAAAGTCTCTATTGTACAAATAATAAAAATGTCCCTATTGGTAATCCTGGTTCCTTCTGGTGCTCTGAATTTGGTCGTTAGGGTGGCACAGGAGAGGGGTACTTCTCTTCCTGCTTTTCCTTGCATCTTTATTCCTGTAGAAAACACTCCAAGAACAAAAAGGGGCAATGAAACGAAAGAAGAAAGGGGTGGGGGAGATTAGGTGATCCTAAATTAATGAAGTTATTAAGAATGGAAGTGTAAAGAAGGTTATAAGGATGGTTAAATAAAGAGAAAACATCCCTGGGGGCCCAAATAAGGAGGGAAATTAAAAAAAAAAATGGCTGATACTGATGATATGAAAAAAATAATATTAAGTAAAAGATCATGAGAATGTATTGTAGCAGCCACCTGGTTGGTGGGAGATTCCAGTTTCCCTTGTCAGGATTAACGCAGCTGATTTAAGCAGATGTTCTTTTGTCTCTCCTTGCATTAGTCTAACAGGCTGACGTTCTTATCCCTCACTATCTCTCCATCTCATCTGTCTCTATTCTTGACACTTATCTCAGCTGCGGTCGCTGTATCTGAACTGACACCAGAGCTACCGCACTCACCTCTTCATTCATTCACAACCTGACTATTCATTAACGGGTATCAATGATAAGGAAATTATATGAAGAGTGCTTCTCTTTTTTTTTTTAAGAAAATCCATTCAAGCTTGACCCAACATTCTCATTCCTCCATCATCAGTTTGACTAGAATATTGCCATTTGTAAATTGTCATGCCGTGAAAAAAGTTTGTCTAGTTGTGTTGTTATGGCAATGACACTTGCGATTGTGAATTAATATTTTTCATGGCCAAGTTATGAATATACATTTTAAATCTTTCACAATGAATTATTGCCAATGTTGGAGAATACACATCTGGTAAGTTGTATTTCTTTTTGAGTTTCTGTACATTTTACTCCACAGTATAGTTAATGAAATATGATACATATCATCATTAAAAACTATATCAATGCACCAGTAATAATAATACAGGTGGCTACTGAATTTAACATTTTTTTTAAGTTTTACTCATTTGTTGATGCCACTTCTTTAATTGTTTGTACTGCCAAGATGGCATGTGATACTTTTTTGTGTAGTGAAAAATGACACATAACAATATTTAAGTACTTGCATCAATGTTAAAAGCTTACTCAGTGCATTATTATACTGCATATAGTGTTGCTTTACTGGATTATAATTTAGATCCTTGCCCTGTGCTTGTCCCTTGTCCATTTTATACCATTCCCCACTGTTTTCCTTGCATCTGAGCCCTTTGCAGAACAATTCAGCTGCCTGTGATGCAGACAAATAAACAATGGAGGGTGATAGTACAAACACACACTTACAGACTCAATGACATAAGCAGAATGAATACCCTCTGTTCTCTTTCCTCATTTTTCTGTCGTTTGCACATTATTTAAGACAAAATGATGCACTTTGTGCTGACTGACCAACCCACTAGCACAACCATGCATAAATTTCCCCCCACCCTAACTCATATGACATGCAGACATCAGTGTGGGTGAGTATGTGAATGTGTCCATGTGTTTGTAAGAGGGACTGAGTGAGAGTTTTTGTGCACCCACTAAAGCTGTCAATACGCTCTTGTGACCTGATCAATAGCAATATCAGAGACAGAGTCTATGACCTGTATTCAGCTGCAGCATCCCTGCAGTTGACCCACAGTCTACACATGGATACAGACATAGTGTCCAACATGCAGATCTATATATCCTGCAAGAGTTTTGTATATGGCTTTTGCATTGACATCCATTATCATTAGCTGCTAAGGAAACTGCTGACCATGTGACTGAGTCATGGATGTAGACCTACCAAAGAAATGCTACTGCAAAACTGAGGAAGATGGCAGTAAATACAAACAACTTTTCAAACAAAGTAAGGAATGTACATTTTTTTAGACCAGTGGAGAGCAAGAAGACTTAAAGCATATTAGCTTTAACTTATAAGTAGTTAATATGATAGCAGACACCTCCCTAAATATGTACTAAAATGGAAAACATTGCCTGTTCTATCTGTTGAATGTTGAGTCAAATACTTAAATATTAACCTTGATTTGGTCCTCCAGCTCTCTTAATGACATCCTCAACATTTAACATTCTGATTTGTTGAGATAAGTTAGCTCTTGTGCTGGGAGCAGTTTCCGAATGTTTCAAAGTGGTAGTTTGACAATACAAAATATTTTGCATAAAATTAGTATATAAGACTACAAAGACTTGGAGGGCAGAGACCTCTGCCAAGGCTGAACATCTGTGGAATTACAAGCCAAAATTCCGTAACTTTTTGAGTTACCCTGTTAAATGCTGCAAAAACAAAGTCCTCCCTTTACAGAGGGATTAAAAGATATAAGTAACCAAACTATATAGTGTCAAGGCCAGGTCAGACCAAAGATTCAGAGTGAAATGAGACCTGTTAAGAATGCCGCGAGGAAAACTTAGTAGCAGCTCGACCCAGAATGGTTGATGGTATCGCTCCGGACTCAGCTTGTCACGCTGCCTGTGGCTGCTTTTAGAACTTAAGGAACATCATACGGTTCAACAGCGAAATAGTGCCTCATGGACATGTTCACATACAGTAGATTTGAATGAGGACAAGAGAGGCAACTCATCTGTAAAATTTGAATTTACTGCAGAACTGACATCATCACCGCCTCGCCTACCCTCTTCCTCTTTTCAAAGGTTATGTCATTCTCTGCCATGAGCTTTCTATTACTCAGCCACACACATGCACCTGTTTTTACCACTTCATTATGACAGGAAGCATATTTGTGCCAAGTCTATAAATTACAGTTAGGTCCAAATGCATTTGGACAATGATGACGTTTTTATGATTTTGCCTCTTGAAACAAAACAATCAAGATGTGATTGAAGTGCAGAATATAAGCTTTAATTTGAGAGGTTTCACAAAAATATGGCATTTTACATTTACATTACAGCCATTGAATAATGTCAGAGAGTTACATTACAGACAGAGCAAGTCCATCTTCATGGGCTCAAAAATATATGAACAATTGATTGACAAGCAGTTTCATGGCCAGGTGTGATCAAGACAAATGAAGCAGGTAAAAGGTCTGGAGTCGATTTCAGGTGTTGAATTGGCATTTGGAAGCTGTTTGACTGCAGCTATCAATACAAAGTCCAAGGAGATATCAGTGCAAGTGAAGGAGGCCATTATTAGGCTGAAAAAATGAAAACAAATCTATAAGAGAGCAAAGACTGTGGCAAAATCAAGAATTTGGTATATTCTTAAAAAGTAAGAATTCACTAGTGAGCTCAACAACATCAAAAGGCCTGGAAGCCCACGGAAGACAACAACAATGGATGATGGCAGAATCCTTTCATTGGTGAAGAAGAACCCAAACACAACATGGAGACAAGTCAAGAATACTCTGGAGAACGTCAGTGTCTCCCTGTTAAAGTCAACAATCAAGAGACGCCTTCATGAATGTAAATAAATAGGGTTTACAACAAAGTGAAACCCACTGGTTATATTCAAGAACAGGAAAGCCATATTGGAATTGGCAAGAAAAACATCTCAAAAAGCTCAGAAGTTCTGGGATTAGACTATTTGGACAGATGAAACCAAGATAAACTTGTATCAGAATGATGGGAAGAGAAAGGTATGTGAAAGGAAAGGAACAGCTGATGATCCAAAGCACCACATCATGTATCAAACATGGTGTAAGTAGTGTTATGACATGCATGGCTGCCAATGGAATGGGTTCACTGCTGTTTATTGATGATGTGACTGCTGACAGAAGTATCTGGATGAATTCTGAGGTGTATAGGGCTCTCTGATCACATTCAGCCAAATGTTACAAAACTACAAATAAGTAGAACCGTAAATAAAATATAGAACAGTGCTTTACAGGACCGATGGATAATGATCCAACACATACTACGAAAGCGACACAAGACTTTTTGAAGGCAAAGAAATGGAATATTCTTCAACGGTCAAGTTGAAAACGGTTATAATTCTAGGAAAGTAAATGCAATATTTATGTGAAACCTCTTAGATTACAGCTGAAGGCCTGCACTTCGATCACATCTTGATTGTTTCTCTGGCCTGAATAAACTTTTAAATGCTAAAGTATTTGCGATTGACTCAATTTTCTGCAGAGTTGCTTGTTTAACCAAAAAATCTCCTGATACGTGAACTGCGAAAACGACAAACTAAGGCAAATTTCTAGCACTTTCAGAAGGTGCCTCAGTTGAAGCGGTCGTTGACGTGGATCCGGGCTGAGAGGTAAAGGAGGGACAGGAGCTTGAATATACACAATAAAACTGTTAATCCTGATAACACCAGCAAACTCACACAGGAATGGGCTTGCCTCCTAGGCAGTCTAATTACAAATATGGAATTTCACTGGGATCCCACCTTGCATTTCAGATTGTGTTACGGTTTCTGTGTATGTGCCTATCTGAACGACTTACACTGACACCAGTCCCAATAAATCTTCCTTTTTCTTTTTAACTTTTATGTTTGTCTGTACAGTTTAATATCCAATGTAGGCGATAAATACATGGCAGTGGCAGCCCGAGACAGCGGGTGGAAGGTTAGAGCACTTCCTCTTGAAGTCTAATGAGAATACACCAACCCAAAGCCATATACCTGGAGTTGAGTGGATTGGATGTGCCATCACAGGATCCAGAGCCCCTGTGATGACCGCGCTTTTATCCACGGCACAATATGGCTGGTTAACATGACAATAGCGGCAACATACACAAGCTGCTTATGAGGAGCCTCTCAGACCTGCTTCACTGGCGTTTTTGATGTGAGTGCACACGTGTGTGTGTGTGTGTGTGTGTTCATCCCACAGGACCGCCTAAGAACCGGTCGGACCGCGTTTCGCCTCCAGTCACCTGAATGAAGAAATGGAGAAGTGTTGTTAGTAAAGAAGGACAGAACAAGCCGCGGCTCCGGGTGCCAAGTCCACGCTTTTATGACCGACTCTGGCTCTCGCCTGCGCCGACGTGACATTTTTTTTTTGTTTTTTGCAGGCTTTTTTGTAAAGAGCGCGTAAAGTTTTCTCTTCGGGCGGTGTGAACAGTTTGTGGGTAGAGCTCGCTGTCCCAGTTTGTGGGGAGGCCGTCCCGGGACAGACGCAACGAGCCCCGGGGAGGAGGACCGTGAGTTTCGCCATGCCTGTGCGACAGAAAGGTATCTATAAACCGAATGTTTGGTTTTTTTCATTTAAATTTTTTGTTTTTTTGATAATTATTTGTCTTTATTTCGGTATTAATTCTGTACCCTGGCGCATTCTGGCTCTGCCACAGACACGCCAGTGGGTGAAGGACCCGGTCCGGTCGTTGACTCACCGTGCTCACAGGTGTCAGCACACGGCTCTGCAGGGCTCGTTTTCACGGCTTCACCCGGCGATTTAGACACGGTGACAACTCATTCGTGTCACCATTCTGTCGTTTTATTGAGTCCGTCACTCGTTCGGTTCCGACTCACGGTCTCCCGTAAAGGTGCGGTTGTTCAGCGAATACGTGTATAAGTGGGAATGAATTGAGCTTCCGTTTGGCTGACATCTTTCACGTGAAGGCTAAAGCTCGACACTTCGACTGAGTTTGTTGTGGGTCCGTCAGTGCTTCCGGTTGAATCAGCTGTTCGGAGTGCTGCTGGAGCCCGGAAACCAGTCCGCAGTCCTTCTTTAAACTCTGTACTCTATTTGGGCCTTCGTGGCCCTCTGCATTAAAAGCACTAATGAGACCTTCCCAACTGTATTTTCCATTTTTGGTTGCGGTTACAGGTGCGATTCAGCATTGGTGTCAAACACATAAAACAAGGTTGAACAGAGTGACACAGAAGAGATTCATCTTCAATTCTTAAAAGGAGTTTGTTAATGAGATCTAGTAAAAGCCTGTGGACGATAACAATAAAACCAAGGCACGCACTCACAATGTGGAAGTGTTGTTATGTTGTAGTAGTGGTAGTAGAAGTGGTTACTGTCATTGGCTCTGCGGGTTCTTACCTGTCTGTTTCGTATGTAGATGCTCAGCGGGCCCTGGAGCTTCTCCTGCAGTACCGGGCCAAACTCGACCAGAGACGGCAGAACCGGAGCCAGCTCAAACAAGGCCTTGTGGAGGAGGACCAGCAGCTGCATCAGTCTCTGGACAGAGTCATCAATGTCTTCCAGAGTCAGCTTTTTAATGCTCTTCTCGGTAAGGATGTGTTTTTTCATAAATAGGGTTCTACTGATGAATTGCTATTTGTGTGTTGATGGAAACAAGTATGATTCAGTTTTTCAAATGCGGTAAATTATGTCCAAAAAACAACAACAACAACAAAAACTTTCCATATATAAAGAGTCAACTTGTTGTTTTTGGTGTTCCTTGTTCATTTTGCTCAGTTGTTGTGCTACAGGAACGTCTGTGTGAACATAGGTTTGGCCATGAGACAGTTCTTTAGTGGGCCGGCAACCACAGGGCTGGGCTGATCTCTGGTTTTCTCTGAGTCTTAGCTTGGTGTTTACAAAATGATGGGCTCACACGACTGCTCACAGGGCCTTTTGTAGAACAGACTCACACGTTTACACAGTTGTAGGAAGTATATAAACCTTATAGAGTTAACAGTGTTTGACTATTTAGTTCTGCTTGTGGTGACCTGTTGCTTTTTGGAAGAAAAACACCGCGCACACATGTGTCTTTGTGGCTAAGTGCATGATGATAAACTGGTTCTCTGTCCCCACGCCCACACTTTTAGCTTTACAGCAACACTGCTTTCTTCATCTTGTGTGTGTGCTGTTCATTAACAGTTCCCGTGAGTAACTTTGACTTTTAATCGAGCTGCGTTAAAATAGCATTTTGAAAGAGCGGCGGTATTATTTTTCTTACCATTGGTCCATGACTTAAATGAAACTATCATATAAATTCTGCATCCATTCATGTTACTGTTCTCTGTAATTTCCAGCCTTGATGTTTTATGGTCAGATTCTCTCTCCTCTCTTCTTCTTTTCTTTTTACACATCCTTATCCAACAGTCCGTATATTTCTGTATTCTGCATCTGTATGTCATTTTGCTTTTATGACTTTCCTTACTAAGGCCAAGCTCACAACTGTGTTGGTGATTTACAGCAGAATAGGCTCTCAGGTCTGTGTGCCGAAAGAGGGAAGTGAAACCTAATCATTACAGTCACTCTGATCCGCTCTGCCAGCGTGTTTGGTTCTAAAAAGGGAATTGTGGGTAAAAAAAGTGGGAAACCCAGAACACTTCAAGAGCAGCTGTTGGGGAACTGTGGTGGGAGCATCCTTGTGCTGCCACTAGAGGTCAACAGTGCATTAGCTGTGCATTCGATTTATCAGCGGAACTAATTCAGGGACTTTAGGTGCAGCGTCAGTTTGCTTGCATCTGCACAATAAACAGTAGTGATAAAGCTCTTTTGCTTTGTTTGGGATAATTTAGCAGCCTTGCAACCAATTATTATTTTAATCATACATAAATCTGGTATTTTTTTCCCCAATACGGCTTTATCAATTATTTGGTACGAATATAAAAAGATACCTATCACAGTTTGCAAAAACACAACTTTTTTTTTTTTATCTGCCATTTTATAAAACATTCACTGAACTTTCCAATCCAAAGGATATTCATTTTACAGTGACATCAAACAAAGCACAAATGCTCAGGTTGAAACAATTTAAAAAAAAAAAAAAAAAAGTTTTTCATCGATAGAACAGCTGCAAAGAAGCGACTATCATTTTGATCATTTAATTGAATTGGTTATGTTCTATATGCTTTATATCATTTGGATTAGTATGAGTCTTTTTTCTAACTCTTTAATTAGTCATAACTTTATTTTCTAATAGACTGAGCCCTTCTGCCCTTCATCATGCTTTAATGTCTGCTCTTTTCCTTCCAGACATTCAGGAGTACTATGAGTTGACCATCCTTGAAGGCAAAAGTTCTGGGGACCAGACGGACATCCCTTTGCTTTCTCACCTGCCAGCAGACCCGTCAGCCCAGCTGCAGCCTTCCTCTGGACCCCAGAACCCACAAGCATCTGGAGAAGCACCCCAGCCCAAACCACTGGCCTCCAGGCCCAAGTCAGTCAAGGCCCCTGCCCCTCCAATTCCATCCGGAACACCCGCAGCGAAGCAAGCTTCCCCCAAAACACAATCTGACACTCCACAGTCACAGCTAGCCAAGGTCAAGTACCGTGCTCCTCTTCCTCCTGGCCAAGGTGGAGCCTCCAAAGCAGTGACAGAGACCCCTAAGCCCTCCTCTCCCTCTATTGCCACATCCCCTGCAGTCACAGTGAATGGTGCAGAGAAGAGCACTGACTCCACAAAAACACCTGAAGTAACAGCAAATGGAACAAAGCCACATCTTACTGCCACCCACTCTCTTTCTTCAGAGAGCTCCAGTACCTCATCCAAACCCCAAAGCTGTTCAGTCTCTCCAGATCTCAATCTGGTGACAGTGTCAGCCCTTGTCTCCAGCACCATCCCAGGCCTTGCTTTTCCAACCACTCCAGACAAGCTCACCCCCACGAGCCCGGGACTCAGCAAAGTCACAGACACCACTGCAATAACTTCAGGTCATGCCCCCGGCAAGGAACCGGGCAGTGGCAAAGTCACTCCCAGGACGAGTCCAACTAGCCCCACCCAGGGAAAATTTACATTCAGCAGTCGAAGCCCCATAAGTCCTCCAGGTCCTTTGGCTAAAGGACCACATTTGAGGTATGTCCAACATACATTCAGATAGTAAGGTACTTAAGCAAACCACTTTTTGCAACTGTTAACTGACATTTTAGTAGGCTTAAGTGAAATTTCAGTTGAAAAAATCCATTAGCAAATAACACCAATTGATAAAAGAAAGTGTTGGTACTATCAGAAACCACATTATTGATGTTATTGACGTATAACGTTAGTGATAAAACTTAAAACGTGCATTATTTTATGTAAAATATCCAAAATTCTTATTTTTCTATCTGTGTTAGGTGTTAGTGGTGGAGTGTAAAAACAGTTTTTTCAGAGTTCACCTCCAGAAACTATTTCTTTGATTTCTGTCCAACCAGCCCCGGGCCAGTAAAAGTCACCTCTACGAGCTCCAGCCATATTCCTACCAGCCCCAGGCCAGCCACAAACCCACTGACCCCCAACAAGGTAAGACAACTCTTCTGGTTCATTTTCTGTTAGGCTAGTTTTTATGGTTCTTTGTGATTATTTCTGCTCAGATTTTATTTTTTGAAGTCTGTATGCTAGCACAAATACTGTATGTATTGTGACACTCTGTGGTGCTGCAACATCGGCTTAGCATTGCTTACAGGGTGCGATCTAATGTCTTTGAATCTGAAAAAGAAAATCCACAAAAAATATATATATATTTTTTTTTTCTACAGTGGAATTTTGTTTGGGTTCCCAATGTTTTTTTCTGACATTGCATTACAGCATTTTTCATTTCTGCCCCCTGCCTGTACACAATTTCCCATTCAGTATTACACAGTCTCATCATTTATGGCTGCTGCATGTTTGCATACATGTTTTCACAAGCTTATGAGTAAAATTGAGGTTTTATGTAACCAAATGCACCGAAAAGGAATGTGAGGTTTTGAATTAGAATGAATCCGTATTTATTGTCTCCTACATAACATTTAATTTCTCTGAATCTTATTCTTTTTAAGGCAAACATGCTTTAACTGAGCTCCT
Source organism: Mola mola (assembly GCA_001698575.1). NCBI lineage: Eukaryota > Metazoa > Chordata > Actinopteri > Tetraodontiformes > Molidae > Mola > Mola mola. The sequence goes on from KV751319.1 coordinate 2,465,600, forward strand.
CTCCTGAACCATTCGTGTTGTCTGCTGACTGCTGGGGGCTTCAGAGCAGAATTATATGGACAGGTCATTTATGTGACGAATAGCTTTCTGAACAGAGGCTTACATTGCATTACATAATATGACAAGACGAATCAATTCCAGCAACATGTCACTGTCCCAGCAGAGATAAGCCCACAAAACTGGTTTGTCAAGTTGATCTTGCAGAAATAGAAATTGAACAGTTTGCGTGACTCAACCAATGGCTGGTGCTGTACACAATGTTGCTCTGATATGCTGCTGATAGTCCATATTTCTGAAAATTGTGCTGATATTGAGGTACTTTGCTTTATACTTAAGTTGTTGATGATGCAGTGCTGCATGTGCATCAGGCAACTTTTGCCCTCTCAGTTATTTTATATACTGCTTGTATTTTGATGGGGTTGGTCATAAATCTTCATACACCACTCAGGTGTTTCTAATTAAGTCTTCCTTATTTTTGGAAGATTGAATGGTTAACTGGTCTTTTCTGTGTAATACAATACAGTGCAGAACAGTTGAAGCAATGGCGCGAAATAGCAGGTAAACACGTTTAAATAATGAAACTAATTGAAGTTTCATTTTGTAGAGCAGACCCTATTCGGTGAGCCAACACGGAAAGTGAACATCATCCTGACTCTGTTTGACTTGAATGGAACAGAGCCGTAAATGGAATCATTGGTGACATCTGTGTTGAACCTGCTGTTTCATTGCAAAAAGGTCTATAGTTACTCATTTATTAAATGAATAAAAGGGATTTTTTGCTACAGTTGTGACTTGTCCAAACCATTTTAACCAATTTTTTTTAATTAACTGAACTGCTACTATTAAAAAGTAGGGGAAGCTGAGACCCAGTAAAATGGTTCATTAGTACAACCCAGTGCAGGCAGACAGCAGTGAGAACCAACATTGTAGGGTTGGGGGAGTTTGGAGCAATCGTAAGAAGAGTATTACAGTGTATTACTGTCAGATTCAGGTGTGAAATGGTACAGTACCTTGTCAGAGCAATATCAAATTTAGTGTGATGTTGTGTGTTTAGAAAAGGCCCAATAACTTAAGTTAGTAAAAATCAAAGCTTTGGGGTGCACGCAGAGCTTTAACCTCAATAATACCTGCAGTCAGAGTTAGATCAGCCATTGCTATAGCACTGTTACCTGATAAAACAGCAGAGAGTGGTGTGTGTGTAGTCACAGTGGTAATATTTGTGCATGTGCGCTTATGTCTGTGTGTACACGTTTCACAGTGTGAGGGTTAGCTTGTGTATCAATGTGTGCGCATTTCTGTTCCTGTCTCTCCATGTTTGCGTTTCTGGTGTAGCTCTTCTTTCCCGGTGTGCTGACTGCGTTCTGCTGTTGTGGGGATACATATCAGAGCCATGCACTTTTTAAGGTCAAAATGTGGCTACCAGCTGTCATAAAGTGAAGACAGTGCTGGAAAACAAGAGGTTGATGGGTGGAGGTGCACCGGGACAGTCGCCACATTTCCAAGTCGGCCCCCTATTTTAGCGGAGAAGTCCTCCCCGGCTGCTCTGGAGAAAGCACAGGTGGAGAGGATGTGCGAGGGAGGGAAGAGATTGTGGGTATGACAGAAGATGATGAAAAGGAGGAGATTTAGATCGACAGATAGCAGAAGTATGTCAGCAAAAGCAACAAGGGGCTGAGAGATGAAACAGAAAAGTTGCAGCTGGAAGATGTTTCGGTGAAAGTTTTCCGGTCCGACTGGTGGGGATGGATTGCATCTGTATCTGTATCCGTACCAAGGTGAGACACAGAAAGAGAGCCAGTTAGAGCAAAAGCAGAGGAGAAAAGACATTAATAAACAGGTAGGGTGTGATAATATGGATTAAACTTGGATCCAATGTTTCTTAAAATTAGATTTTTAACATTTTGTAATCAGTGTCCCTCATGATAGTAGACCCTTGCTTAATTAATATCATGTCTTTTATATTTTTGTTTGTGAGTGTTAATTGCAAAAATTCTTATTCTACGATGCTAAACTAGTGCAATGAAACCAAGATTTTTCGTAGAAAAGGGAGACCTTTCGGGGGATTCCATTTAACACATCCACCTGAAGAATTTCATGATAAACTACGTGCAGAGTAAATGATGGGAAACTCTGGCTTTGCTCATAATTCACCATATTAAATTAAAGGGTGGTTGCTTTTTGCACAGTCGACATGCTATACTTGTGATTGAACTGTGATACCTTAAAAAAAGGTCTGGCAGTATGTGACACCCTGAGAGACAGGAAACGGGGTTGATAGGATACACACTTCGAAAGACTAGCTATACTGGACTGGATGAATATGAATTTAGAAAACATGATTCTATGAAGATATGCAGATTGGTCTCAAGGTGGGGCTGAATGCTTGGCTAAGAACAAGACCATTAACACTAAAAGCCATACATTATGCACATAAGTGGATACTCAGAAATGCATGGCCCATTTATAGACATGAGAACCAGTTCAAGTTGGACAAGGCTTTATTATTCATATACATTGCATACATACTTATCCATTATTCAAGGGTATAGGTTTTCTTCCACTTCTTCCGAATGGGCACACCTGTCTAAGAGGAGGGTAACATGTGGTACTTGTTGAAATGAGGATATGGAGCTCACATGGAGATCGCTCATAAGGCATTGCTGCTTTGTGTACACATGAAAAAGGGATTAAATAGTTTTATGAAAGAAAATTTGAGAGAAAATTTCAGGTCCTGCGTACATTAAGGCATTCACAGAAACAAGGTTAGTGGCTGTGAGAAGGGACCAAGCTTATTGAATTTTTTGTTTCGCCTCAACATTCCCACCTGTGCCACTTTGTGACGGCTTTGCACTGACAGACAAGCGTGACTAAGGAGGTACAGAGGGTCTCTACTGATCCTCTTCAAGACAGTGACCATGTGAGGTCAGGCACCTTTGCACGGTAGCCCACTGTTTCTATGTGTGTATGGCTGAGTGAGTGCAAATGTATACAGTTAGTTTGTTTGAAGCAAGAATTAAACCTATTGCAAACCAAATGTATACAGCGGACAACTTTATTCTGCACATTTGAAACTAGTAGTTTGTCTTGAGATAATACATATACAGTTTTGGTCTTGTTGCTCAATTCTTGTTGCTCCGTTCAATATAATTTCTGACTCAGTCTTATTTGTATGTATTTGTGGACCTATTCTGGACTCAAGTATTTACACCACATTATCTGCATGAAAGACTAACACTTTAACCCCAAGGTCATCCTGCAGCCTAATAAATACCAGCCAGTTAATGAGCTGTTAGGCACATGACACACTCATACATAAAAAGCTATTGCAAAGCTGTAAATGCTGTCCAAAATTTATAAACAAAATTACAATACAATGTGGAAGCTTTAGACTGAAACTGCATGACTTATTAAGTCAAAGGGATCTAATGAGTTATAGAAAGTGCTGACAGACACACACATGCCAGTCTGGAGTCTGATGGCAGGTATATAAACAGACAGCAGAGATTCCATCTCACATTCATCTGGTAATCTTGTTTATCTCATCAAGATAATGGATTTAAAAAACAGAGGGTGTTTCCCTGAGATGAAGACGGTTAGATTACTGCTGGAGGATGTCTCAGTACATCCTCGCTCATCTTCCTTGATTCATTCTTTTCCCGTCTCCCTCTCTGACCCTGTTAGACTCTGACTGCACACCTTCAGGGTAAATACAAAAATGCATTAAAAACAGAAAGTCAGACTTAAATGCACCAATTTAGGCAGCCAGTATGTACAGAGTTGTTCGGAGACACCTTTGGTTGCAGTAACAATAGCCTAAATATTTGATGCTTTTCTAGTGCACAAATATGATCACACTATACATTTAGATTATAAATTCAACCAGGAAAATGCAGGCTAAACCAATGGGTTGCATGGGCCTCTAATCATGATATAAATTCCAAATTACAGTGCAGCACTCATGAATGTGTTTAACAAAGCCTTTCACATAATGAATATTCGGATTCAAATGTCTGAACTTATATTTTCAGGTGTCCATACTTGTTTGTTGTCAAACAATGTGGCATTTACTTTCTATCAGTATTTTCTCTATTTATCCCAATCCTCTTTCCTCTCTGATAGATCCAATCTTAAATCCCGCCATGGCTTCATTGGTGTATGTGATTGTTGTTTCTTCTTACTGATAGTCACTGACCTCCCGTGCTCCAGCAGGGCAAGAGTCTCTCCTAAGAGGCTTACCTTAGGCTGCTAATAGACTTTACAGAGGTGGAGCTATTTTAGGAGAGACAAAGAGGAGAAAAGAGTGGATAAAAAATGAGAAAGACACACACAAAGACCAAAGGATGGAGACAGTTCAAATCTGTGAATGAGTGCATGAGTGGCAGTTCCTTGCGTATTGAGTTTTTCTGTGTTGTTTCACTGGATTCCACAAGAAAAATCCAGGCTACATAATTCCACCGAGCTATTCATCTGTGCAACTGTCCAGCTGGCATTGTGATTCAACTGTGAGGAGAGGTCACGGCTGACAAATTAATCAGAGGAGAAGGCATGACAGGAGAGGAGTGGAGGAAGAGAACTTGCCAAGCAGCTGCGCGACTATTGAGCCCAGAGCTATGCATCTGCAGTCGGACTAGCACGACTATGTAGGATTGCTGTTACAGGTTTGCTCACTTCATGAGACCCTCAGTGGAAGGTTGAACGTCTTCCAGGAAGTTGACTTTAGGTCTTTGGATAACCCTTCCTGTAGTGGGGTTCACACCCACCGGGCCAGCCCATGTGAAGATGGACCATCGCAACTCTACATCGTCAACCAATGTAACGTATCTTAACCTATTTGGATTACATTTTATTTCTGACTGTCTTACCCACCCAATGATTTGACCAGTGACCATTGACCTGTGTTTTAGTGTTTGGTTTATGTAAAATTCTTTACATATTATTGGTGCATTTCTTTTGTCGGATCTGTATTAGAGGTGAGGAGTGACTGGTTTTAGATGACCGAGCTTCACAGCATCCACAGTCAAAAAGAGAGGTAGTGAACAATAAGGAACCAGTAAGGGAAATAGTCAACTATGTACATGTAGATGACTCTGCACTTGGATATATTACTTCTAGTAGCTCTTATTTGGTGACATTAATAATGCAGTGTTATTGCTAGTGATGTGGAAAATAATGCCCATGTCAATATCTATTTTAATTTTTGGACGGATTACATTCAAAGTTTTCTCGATATAAATATTTGGAAGTTTATTCTCCTAACATGGGAATCATGTTCCTATGTTTAACATGTGACCATGAGAACCCGGTGAAACTCTTTTTCAATTTGGCTTGACTGCTTTTTTTTCTCTAAAACGTTCTGTCTTTTGTTTTTGAATATGTATTTTTTTAAAAATGCCTTTCAAGTGGGTAGATTTATTAAGCTTCTAATCGTTAGAAATTGAATTCCAAAATGTTTTCGTTACAATTAACTTCTAGAAGTGTGTGTCAAAAAGCATTTTTTTTTTGAGCGCCGCCTTAATGCAGTTCTGAAGACAACATGATATTAATAAGTCAGTACCAAGAACAACTTATCTTAGAGATTCTGGAAACATATGTGGCAAATTTTGTATTTTCTTGATAATGCATGCATTCTAAAATTTGGAAAATAAAAAGCGCTATGATGTGTAAGGGAAGATCCAGGTGACATTTGGCTGTCTGCTCCCAGATCTGAGTCTCTGGACTCGAGTGCCAGCCATTGCCTGTACCTGAAAATATATTTCACATGCAGAAAGTGTGCAAGCAGGACATGACCAACACACTGCTACCGCTGATGAGGGGGAGTTTGTGATGAAGGCTCTTGCATCAAGAAATGGTTAGCTTTGTGACCTCCTGTTCAATGACTTGTTGTTCTGGAGATTTCTTTTAAGCAATTTATTTGTTCTGGTCAGGCTAACAGGCTAGCAAGCTAACATTAAATTGCTATATTCATGTCATGCCTGAGTATAGTCAGAGTAGCTAATCCTATTAAACAGATGACTTATCTCTGATGTACACACACACACACACACACACACACACACACAGAAACAACATGGCTGTCTAGTGAGTTAATTTCAGTTCAATTCAGTGTTATCATTGATTTATTTCAGGAGGGCAAACTTAAACAGCTTTGTTACCCCATGACCCATACATAGTAGATTAGAATTATTCTACTTGCACATGTTTGCGGTGCAATGGCAAGAAAAATGTTGTCCTGGTCCTTCCAGTTGTGTGTTGCTAGAACCAGTATCACTTTAGATGAAACTGTTGTTGGAGTGCAGATGGCTTGTTGAGATTGACAGTGGAAAGCTGTTTCCTGAATAAGAAGATTTGTTTTTTAATGTGTTTGCTGGCAACTTTCAGTTCCTCAAACCATGTGATTGGAACCTGACACTGGTAAAAAAAGAGTTCTAAGATTTCAGTATACAGTTAATACATGTTTAAAACCATTTTTTGTCTGAAGATTAATAGAGGCTGTGCAATTACCGCTGTCTTATTACAACATGCATATTTATGTACAATTTATATATACTGTGTTGAGTCCCATGTGCTCTTAAAGTTTAGGTTAGACATAAAAGAAATAAAAGGAATCATCAGAGAACATTTTCCCAGTGCTGCTGTGTCTGTCTTTTACCACAGAGTGGCAGTGTATGTATGACAAACACAGCACCAACACAGGGCTTAAATTTGAACACTGCAGTGACATGATAATTTTGCTGTTTGTGCCATGGAATGACTTATCATGAAATATAAAATAAATGATAATCCAGTTAATAGAAGAAAACTCGTGCTCTCTGTTTGCTGAGAGGTCCCAGCAGGGGTCGGAGTGTGTATAAAATATAAGAAAGATTTGGAAACTAAACAAATTGATCGCGTCACCATATTTTCAATGTTGATACATGGAGTCTTCTTTGATTGTATATTGTGCAGACTGAGGAATCCACTATAATTGGCGAGTAGTGAGCATATGAGTGCACCACACACACATAATACACACAGCGTAGTTATTTCTGTGCTGGCTGACCTACTAATGTTAACATGTAGTGAATGCCTGCTAGGCCCATGATGCTGCATCCCTGTGCTCCTCCCTCTCCCTTTCTCTTTTTGTCCATCCAGTTTCTATTTCATTCATTCCTTTCTTTATTCGTTCTTCTTTTCTGCCTTTTTCATATTTTCTTCTCTTTTTTTCATTTCTTTCGGTCTTTACTTTTGGTCAATGATATTGGAATTGTGGCGTTCTATCTTTACACTCGATTACTGTATATTTTATGTGCCATATGAGCCAGAGTGCCTCTGGCTATCCCAGATGTATGAATATATCTGAGTGTATGTGTGTGTATATTGGCACGCGTGCACATTAGCAGGATCGCCATCTGTTCCTTGTCAAACCCAGAGAAACACATATAGCTTGTCTCCGGACATCCAGTTTATCACACCAGCCAAGACATTGGAAGACTGGCACTCAACTCAGCCGTCTCTTACGAAAGTGTTACTTACTGTAACACTAACCTGTGTTACTCTCAAAATTTGACAAGTAATATTCAAAAATACCTTTTAATATGGATTTATATTATAGATAATAATTTATAGATTCATCTCAAGATACATTAAAAATTACCAGCTGACTATGAAATATTAAAGTCTTACATTGATTAATCCATGCATCTCTTTAATGTCACGTTTCAGTAAAGAGCCAAGAGCAGAAGAACACACACAAAAGTTCTACTTGTGTACATTTTTAGCGGTTTTTGAATATTATGTGCTTGCTGTGCTCACAATAACTTGTCATGTCATTACATTATTTATATGACTTTGTTTACCTGCCTTGACCTTCAGACTTAATTGGCTCCTCCAGGCATTATCATTCATCTTTTTTCTGGAAAATCTTCTAAAAATATTTTCTCATTACTGATTACAACTTGAATGCAAGTGACGAAAGCCTGTAGATTGATTACTTTATCACTAACCTTATGAAATAAGTTTGGAGACCTCTGAATGGTATCTTCTTATCTTTCCCTGTCTTCTTCCACATTTCCATCCTTTTAATATTTATCGCTCCCTGTTTCCCATTCCTGACCTTAACTTCACCCTTAGTTTTATTAATCCATCGCTTCACTCTCTGCTATCCTGCACACAGTTTCCCCTTCTCCGTGTTCTTCTCGCTCACGCTGCGTTGTTTGTTTTCCTGTCGAGGTGAGAAGACAGAGACAACCGCAGAGATGTGACTGTGTGTTTGGGTCGCCGTGTCTATGTGTGTGATGGTCCAGATGGCCCAGTCGTCAGCATGAAGATCTGCGGTTTAAGAGTGTGCTTTCACTTGTTTGACTTCCTCTGCCCTATAGCTCCCATAAATCCTCCCCTCTCTCCTCTCCTCTCCACCTCCTCTCAAATGTTTTTGTACACCATGTTATGTGTCTTGCCAAATACTTCAAGTAAGAACCAAATATGTATTTGTGTTTGGTATTTAAAAAAAAAAAAAAAAAAAAATCATTCAGGTCTGAAATGGGCTTAGCCTCATCTTTTAGTTCAACTGGATAAAGTTCTTAGCTGCTGCTGAGAAGTTTTGTTAAAGTAACTTACACCTCAGCCGTGTTCAGAGTGACAAAAAAAAATGCTGCCCAGTCTCATGTATGTTAATTAGGCCAGTCCAGGGACACAGAGGTTTTCCTGGGTTGTCCAAGACAGAAAAACGTTGAGCTTGACTGCCACGATGCAAGGTGATTCAATCTGCCATGTAAGCGCACGTCTCAGGCAGATTACTTTTTAATATAAACAATGTACTTTGTACCTCACAATTGTTTCAGCTAAATATTTCGTAATTGCAGCCAGGATCATTTTAGTTGGAGTGTTTTGACATTTGATGGACTTAGTGCAACTCTGTGAGGCATAAAATATGATCTCTCAGAATGGAAGACTCCATTTTTGTGGATTTGACACTGCAATTTATGGAAGAGCAAAATGTGCCCAGTTTTATATAAAGCTTTGTCGACTGCTAGACTCATAGGATTGTTCAGTGTCACTCTCTGGTCACCTCTTGTTTAAGTGCCTCAGTGACAAAGTTTTCATCGCGATATCAGAGCAACAACCACGCCGTGTGTTTAAATTTTTAACAAGTCACCCTAATGTGTGTGTTTGGGAGACAATGCCTTGTGACTGAGTGATGTAACAACCTCACCCGTTCATTTTTAATCTCTTAATGTCCCTCCTCTCTCCATCAATGTTACATCCGGTCAATTCAATCTGCACTAGTCCGTATGATACTGAACCTTTATCACCACCACCCCACCCCACTCACTCTTTGTGTGTTTACTGGTGTATGACTCTGTGAGTTAGAGCGTCACTGCAGCAGGTAGAGAGAAATAAAGAGATATATACTGTATATAGAGAGAGACAGAGAGAAATAGAGGGGGACATTTAAGAGACAAGACATTTTTAATCCTCTGTCCACCTCTGTGTACTGGTCTCTTCATCCTTTTCTTTCTGTCTCTCATTGATCTTACTGTCGAGAGGCGGGCCAAGAGAGTCAGTGGAGCGAAACGAGGGAGAGAGAGACAGACAGAGAGAGGGAGAGAGAGAGAGGCAAAAAGGGAGAAAGAAAGCAAAGGAGAGAGAGGGAGAAGGGGAGCAATAGACTGAGACACTCTCACACTCAGATAGAGAGAGAGGAGATAGAAGAGTGGGGCTGCTGCTGCAGAGGACAAGAGAGCACATCCATACTGACACACTCTCAAACACATACGCATGCACACACACTCAGACTGACCCACGCATGCTGACAACAACAACAATAACAACAACACACTGAAAACACACGTGCCAACACATTCACATGCACACAGACTGATGCAAACAGTGACCATGGTGCGCCCTGCGTCCTGACCGGCTATGAGGATTACACAGATGAAGATGAAGAAGAGAGTGATGAAGAGTGAGAGGGAGAGGACGCCGGCCTGCCACAGCTGAGGACCATAGCCAGGCAGTGGGGGCCGGCAGAGTGGGGGAATGTGGGATGGGATGGAGCGCAGTTGATAGAACATATGCACGGGCATGTGTGCGTGTGAGCGTGCGGATGTGTGTGAGTGTGAAATGTGTGTATGAAGACTAGGATGCCCCCCCAGCGCGGGACCAGCTAGCTAACATTAGCCACATGTTGTGCCACTGCAAAGTAGCATGCACCAACAACACCATATCTCTGATGTTTGGATGCAAGGTAGGTAGAGAGCTTTGTGTGTGTGTTTGCATGATTGTGTGTGTTTGTGAGAGAGAGAGAGAGAGAGACATGCAGGTGGTAAAGATAAGATAATAGACAGTGAGAGAGACACTAAGGCAAAATGTGCTGAGAGAGAGAAGAAAAGAGGTAATGACTAAGCTTGTAAGCGGACTCTGGGTCGAGGTAAACTAAGGGGAGAGTTAGTAGCCGGCAGGAGAGAGAGAGAGGCCCTGTGTGTGTGTGTGTATGTGTGCATGCGTGCATTTGTTAAAAATTGCGAGGGAGAAAAGCAGGTTTGTGTTCTACTGTCTGATTTCATTTTTAAAAACTCTGCAACTAGTTTATTGCCCAAATCCTCATCTTCCTGTTGCTGCAGAATTGTGCATGTTACAGCTACAGTATCTGATGTCTCATTCCTATGAGTTCACCGACAATATTATTTGAAAATCTCCAAAATATTCCACATGAAAAATTTGGGTAAATAAAATGTTAGATACAAATATCTCTATATAGGTACTGAATTAATTTTGATTAGCAACCTAAATTCTGGCCTTTCAAGTAAATTATTTTTGTCAATGAGAATTTGGAGCTTGGTCTACAAACAATGGTTATATTTATAATTTTTTACTCATAATTAATATATCCATCACTGAAATTATCTGTCAAATACTTTAAATTGTTCAACCAGTGCTCAATAGTCAAAAGGGCCATTCAAAAAATTTCCAGAGCCCAAGGGTACATCTCAAGGATTTACAATTTTATACATCTGTATTATATTACTTACAGTTGACTTTTTAAATTGTTTCTATAATATTTAAAATGTAGGGTTGATATCCTATGCATTGTATAATTCCTACAAAATAAAAATTAAGTGAGCACTTCCTGATACCTAAGTTGCTTCAAGCCACATAGGAAATTGAACTAAGTCAAAAATTTGTGTCTGAACAATATATTTTCAAAGATCTCTTAAATCATTACAAAATGATCAACAAAATTATTTTGGAAACAAGAACTGTGTGACCGGAGTAGTTTTCCTTGCCCATTTCTACTTGGATTTTAGTACTCTAAAAGTTTGATCTCCTTGTGTATTTATTGACTCTTCCATAAACAGTAAAAGTTGTGTAGTTCAGTGTCGGCACGATGATGCTCTGTCCCAGGGAAGATCTTTGACTCGCCCACCAGATGGGCCTGTTGAGTTTGCATGTTGCTCCTGTGTTTGTGTTAGTGCTGTTCTTTTTGTCCCTCAGTCAAAGGACATAAAGGTTTTTGGTCAGCTGGACACTCTACACTGTACTTACACTAGTTTCTTATGTAATAATCCTGCATCACTATGGAAGGATATCCTGTCTTTTGCCTGGTATATCAGTACCA
>KV751319.1:2486087-2498257 GCA_001698575.1 Mola mola
CAGAAAGAAAAGACCACCTGATGAGAGTGATTACTTGTCATGTAAAAACAGTGTACAGAAAACCAGGTACAAATATAATAAACGATAAGAAAACCGAAGGAAAGATGGGAAACGGGTTATGGTCAAATTTTATTTCCCTATATTATGCTTACATTTCCTTATTTATTAAGAGAACATATAATTATAAAACTTTGTCTTCCTGAGGGTCAGGCAGACGGTCAAGCTGGGATTTAACAGGTCGGCCAGTGAAATGGGGTTACAACTTGAATGGATTGTTGTCGTGTCCATACTCTATTAGCTGTCTACTAATAGAGTTGAATCAATATCACATACGTAGTTTTTGTCATTTTTGTAAATCTTCTTCAAATCCATCTGCTTCTCTTTATCGGTACTGATTTGAAACACTTTCAATAGGTAAAATTAATGCTGGATGAAGCATTTTACGTGGACTCCACTCATCAGCTTGTGGCAGAACAAGTTACCCTGTTGTGAACAGTGGCGCCGTCCTCTCTGCTGATCAGCTGTAGCTAACTTACACAACAAACCAAAATTGCACAGATCCAAAACTACCAGTCCTCCTGCCCTCCCTCCCTCCCTCCCTCCCTCCCTGGTTCCACACACTTTACCGTGTCCAGTAAAGCAGAAAAAAGCAAGTCATTTTTTAAAAATATGAAGAGAAGTGTGAGATAGTTGATGTGGGTTAAGGAAATGAGACAAAGGAGAGGAAGTACTGAGAGTAACTCTAGTGTGAGTCGGAAATGTGGAAGAGGCAAGATGAAGGTATAGAGAGATGAAGAGGAGAGAAAAAAAAGTGATTCTCTGAGGCAGGCCTGTCGCTGCTCGCTGTCCTCATTCGGTTTTGCATCTCATTTTGCCTAAAAACCTCCGCTTCAAGTACCGTGTGTGTGTGTGTGTGTGTGTGTGTGTGTGTACTTTTATATGTGTCTGTGTGTTCACAGAGCAAACTGAGGAACAATTACTCCCTTGCTGGATGCAAACCTGCACATAAAATAAGATAAAACACTATAAAGCCTTGCATTCCACAATCATGCAAACACACATACTGCACATATACTGCTATACCCTTTAATTCATGCTGCATTTTCTCACTTTTCTACTTTTCCTGCTTGGAAAAGCCAGGAGCTCCTGGACGCACTGGTGGACATGTACTCAGAATGGGCGTGGAGACGCTGTAATCTGTGTCAGGGCGCCCCGATGTGCAGTTGGGGTTGTTTGCGGCATCTCCTGCTGCACTGCCTTCATCATCAGCAGGAGCGATCACATTTAAATCCTTCGTTACAAACCAGTCAGCAGTTTTCTGACATCCCTTAAAATTCTAAACTATAACCTAACTAACTATCTATAACTAACCTCTTTCTTCTTTTTCCTCCCCTTCCTGCTTGTACTCCCAACCATCTCTGTTCTCCTTTCCCTTGATATTACTCCCTATGTTCCTCTCCTCCTCCTCGTCCTCCTCTTTTCTTGCTATAGAAGTATCGGTATCAAGAAGAAGAAGGGGCATCACCAGGTGCCCCAAAACTCCACCATCACACCTGCCATCAGCACCCATTGGGGGTAGCCAGAGAGCTGAGAGATGGAGGAACCCTGGGGAGGGAGGGGAGGGAGGGGGGGACGTGGAGGAGAGAGGGTTGGAGCGCTGGCACCATGGAGAGGGAAAGGGAGCGATCGCTGGGGAGGGACGGATCCCTGGGGAGGGACGGATCCCTGGGTTGCCACTATGACCTGCGGGGCGCGGACCTGGTTCAGGTGGCGGAACGGCAGCTGTCGCAGATTCAACATGTTCACGGATACGTCACTCACACACACATCACGCCTGCTCAGGTAACTCAGTCTGGTCAGCTGTTGGCTCAGCATCAGCACACCTGTGAACACACACATGTGGCATCACCTTATACTGACACTCTCAATCAGCTCCCAGTCATGTTTGTTGACTTACAGTGTCTGTTTGAAAAAACACACACATGGCTTGGGGTGAGGGCAGGTGTGTGGTCAGGGTGTCTGTCTGTCCATGTCAAAACAACAAACGCTCTACATCTGGAGCCAGATGTTCCTGCTGCTATGAAACATGCAGCTGATTTTATGTTTTGACAATGAGCTCATAAAAAAAATCATAATCATCAGAAGAATATAAAAGTTTGTTGCATGGTTTTTATACAGTAACTATTTGAGTGTTTTTATATGACTATACAACGAAGCTGCAAATAATTTAATTATTCTAATCACTGATTAATCTGCCAGTTATTTTCGTGATTAATAGTATTAATCATACTTTAACTTTAAAAAAAAAATAAGTGAAAATGCTCAACACATACAAGCAGAAAATCCTGATATTTAAGAAGTTGGAACTGACAAATGTTTGATGATTTCCTCAAAATTGCAGGATAATATGATATCAACATGCTCACAGCAGACATTTGTTGCGATCATTAAAAACGTAATGTGGGCAGCATTGCATTTTTATGTCTGCAGATTAATAGTGTATAATCAGTCATATCTTGGAGACAGGTTTGCCAGTCTTTGTGATCTTTTTTTTATAAAGCTACTCCATTTATAGTTTGATTGGACATTCACTTGAAATACCTTTTCGGGAACCCTGGATGTTTGAAACTTTTTTGAAACATCGCTGGGATAAAGTGAAAAATTATACTGAAGAGATGAAATGATCGCGATAAAAAGGGTTTCGAGCCAACAGCTGTAATAGGCATCAAGGTTATTGTGACTGTGTTGTGATTTACTCAGAATTTGTTCCGGTTTGCTTCTGTTTTTGAAGCCCTCTTGGCTTTAGATGCTGTTGGCCCAGGTGGCAGAGAGACCTTACAGTTCCAGTGCAGTCTGAAATGAGGAGATCTTTTTGAAAATAGCTCCAGAATTAGACAGATCTTTTCAACTTCAAGAGGTCGAGGATACTGCCCTAAATTTTCTTCCGTGTACTGAGCTGTACCAGGAGAATACTTTTGCAGAACTGTGCATATAACGATTCAGTCGAAAGCTTGTCCCATTTTTTACTAATGAGGTCCATTACTATCTGTGTTTTGCGCTCAAGTATGTGTCTGTCTGGCTGCCTCTCTCTTTGTCTCTTTCCTTTCCCGCTCTATCTCTCTCGCACACAATCATAATCGCACAGCATAGCCTGGTAATCTTTTTATTTTGCTTGATTGGGCTGTATCTGTCTCCAGATTAGTGCCTACGTCACAGTACGCTGCCTTTCTTACCAAACACACTTGTTTCCCTGTTCCATAACATGTGTGTTATTCTTTTTTGTGTTACTGTTTTTTTTTTTAACTGTATTTTTTTTATTCCTGTTTGTTGAATCATAATTATAGTGTCACATGCCAGAGCTTACAAAAGCAGGCCCATAGTCTAACAAAAAGACATAATGCTCTACAAAATAAGAATATCACATTACTTACTAACCCATCAATTAAAGGTTATTTACCAAATGGGTTCTCTGTCATTTTGTCGTGCAAAACCCAAGTTTTTCTTGCCATAAACCACAAGAGGCTTTATGGTGATTTTAAAACCAATAGATGTTAAAAAAAAATAAATAAAATAAAAAGGCAGGATTTGTCAGATTTTTTATTTATTCCCTCTCATTTTCTGTTCACGTGTTTGCATTATCTGTCTTCTGTATTTGTGTCATCCTCCTGCTGATATGTTGCCATTTCTACATTGTCTCCATGTTTGCATGTATATATATAAAAAAAAAAAATCATTACATTCTTACATTGTTGGCTGTGGTGTGTGTGCACTTTGTATTGACTAAGTTCCGACCGCTCCCAGCTCGCCACAGGCAGTTGGGGCTGAGGAGTGACGTGTCAGTTCCAAGTGATTACACACTGTCATTACACACTATACAATGCCGTTTGTCTGTTGCACTGACTCAGTTTTCAGTCACCACAAGTTTGTGAGCTGAAAAGAGGCTCAGACAAATTGACGTTGTCACTTTGGTGAAGGAAATGTTGGTGTGTAGCTCCACCTGGTGGTTGGAGGGCGGGCTGTCCGTCAGTTTCAACCCATCATCGCTGTTGAGGTCACAAAGGAGCATGTTAGGCTCATGTGGGTTAAATTACAACTTCATGCCATGAGCTAACTGCTTAGTGATCCTTGAGGTGATTTCTTATTTTTTATATTCATTCATCAATACAACTGTTCATCCTTAAAAGTTTTAGGCTGTAGATTTGATTCACAAAACTCAATATCATCAATCTACCTTTGCAAATAGATACATTCCATCATTTGTTAAAGCTGTGCTGAGTGGATGAATGAAAGCTATGCTTCTATATTTTTGTATTAAATTTGATTTGAGAACTCCTTTTCAAAGTCTCTGTGTGTGTGTGTGTGTGTGTGTGTTTGTGTGTGCGTGTGTGACCACAGGTGCTGGATCTGGCTTGCTTCTGTATGACAGATGGATCTGCCACCTTGTTCTCCCCATGTATACGTTCTCACCTCTTCCTCTCTCTCACTCAGACATACACTCACATTTTGCACATACCCTCCTGCTTTCTGCTGTCTTAAGTGCACATTTGGGTTACTTCTTAATACATCAGATAAATAATCCATTCGTATATAACAGCGTGAGTTGCGATGTAACATATACTTTTTTAAAGCATACTGAGTTCTTAATTTCTTCAAAGCCAACATGCAGTAACAGCATGCTAGAACTGTATGTGATGAAATATGTGTGAAATTTAGTTTAGTTTGGTTCTTTACCGCGTGAAAGAATTATGCCATACAAAGTTATTTAATTTAGATTGTAAAAAACCAAACCATAGTGACTTTACCCAAGTTAAGGAAAGGTTAAGGCAGTCACAGCTTGCCACAAATTTTTTTTTTTGCATAATGTCATAAATTTTCCTTTTGACAAGTAATGAACTTATCCTCAACAGTTTTAAATTCTTCAATATTTATGCAGTTAGTCCTGTTCTGTCTTTTGGACAGTAGTGGTCAACGTAATCATTTAAATATTCAATTCAAGACCATTAAATGATAGTGACTTCCAGCTCATGTCTGAAATATATATAAACAAGAGCATTTTCATTGTGTGTTTCATTTCCTGCATTGTCTCTGTTCACTTTGTAAAACCAAGCATCCACAAGGAGTATACCTGCGTTACTGCATGTGCCATAATCAGACTGCAGTGCGTCCTACATGTGCCTCGGTGTGTGTGTGTGGCACCGTGCTGAGCTTTGTCCGTACATCGTAGGTAGAATCTCCTGAGGTTCCCTTCGATGACGAAGCGTGGCCTCACCCAGAGGGAGAGAGGCTGAACGAAGTCCCAGCACCGCCTTTCTCCTCCATCTATTCGCAAAGCCACTCCTACTACCAGGTAACAGCACTTGTAAGGCCGTGGCACGCATTCACAGCTTTTCTTATTTGTGACCTGATGCCGTTCCTCAGCAGTGACGGCTCGGTTTTGTGAGCATGCAATTCCTTGTTTTGATTGTTTTCATTTTGTCTCTTTTGTGAGCCATGCAGCTGTACGGGATCTCTGAGGGAAGTGTTTTTTGCTAAATCGGTTGAAATTCACGATGACCTGCATCAACACCTCAAATCCAAGTAGCAATTTCACATCAATATACTGATGTTATATAAGAGAGACAACCTTAATATGACACTGCTCACACGGAACCTAAGTGCCAGGGGTGTCTGTGGCAGATGGTGCAAGGAATGCAAACTGCAGGGAAATTAACATGTTTATATTTTTAGAAAAAGGAGAGTCTGGAGGCAAGGCAGCCAAGAGTGAAGGGACACTGTTAGTGTCCTTTAAACTAATTTTCAAGGATGATTTAAAGAAACATTACCATTGGCAAGTGAGAGACACTGCATATCTGCAATATGTCTTTTATTTTAAGTTGTTACATATTTTGACCTATGGAATTTTTAGGAGATGGCTTCTTTAGCATGCTCACATTTGTATCTAAATAATTTAACACACATATAATGCACCATAACCTCCCTTCTTCACTAATTAACCATCATCCTCTTCTTTGGACCATGCTAAGACGGAGCATGTTGATGTATCTGACCTCACGGTTTGTGTCATTTTGCACTGTACTCTTGGATGTGACGTGGCACATCACACTCGATCGGCACCCAGAAGAAATTGTGTTTGTTGTCCCATTTTCGTCTCATTTCTGTTGTTTGTGAGTTTATGGGAAGAGAAGTGAGACATTTGAGATGTAGTTTCAGTTAGTAAACAGCAGAAGGCAGCAGAGTCAGAAGAATGATCGCCGAAGCTTGTAGCGCATACACAAATCAAGATCTGACCAAGCAGAATTCATCAAACTGTTTACTGGCATGCATTATGAAAATAAATGACTGAAAGCTGGTCTTGGAGATGTTTTTTAATTGAAATGGAAAGTCTGACTGTCATCATTATTGACAAACTCTCTACTGAAGAGATAATACAGCTTAAACTGCAGCAGTGTAATTGACTTTGCTTAAATAACTCCACGAACAAATTGTATGTCTACCAGAGACAGACTGACAGAAAGAGTGAAAAGTTGCTTGTTTCTTTAGAACACAAACAATAAGACACACACAGGCCACTCAGAGACCTTGGTGGCTGTCAGTCATTAGGCTAATGCAGATGATTAGGAAGGAAGGATAGACAGAGAGGACCAAGGAGCAGCAAGAGATGGGATGAGCAGCAGATTACAGAGAGACTGAGAGCAGATTGTTGCTGGATGTTACTCAAGCTGTCTCTTAGCCAAATCTCTCCTCCTTAATGAATTTCTTTCCCTCCTGCCATTACTGTGATATAAATTATGGGTCAATAAAGCTTTTACGCAGCACTTATTGTAATGTTTAAAAGTTGGATTGTGTGAATGGGCCACGGGGTTGACAGTAGACCAGCTGCAGTACATGTGCAACTTTTGTTGTCCAACTTCAGAGATATAGAGATCAGCATTTGTCTATTTAATGTTTTTTAATGTTTAATAAAATGACAACATGGAACCATCTTAACCTGAACTTATAATTATTCAGATATTCAGAGTTAAAATATGCAGTCTGTCAAGTGTTACACCCTGCCAACTTCTTCACAGAAGTTATCTAACGTAATGATAAATTTATCAACCGACAACCGACATTTAGTTTACTGGAGTTGTTAGCAAGGACAGACAAACTTTTTTTAAAGCAGTTTGAAAAAGTAAGCTGTATTATGTATGCTATGATAGGGATAACTTTTAAACACAACATTAAAACTTTTAAACAAACAACAAAACTAGATCTAGTATTCCAGATTAAACAATTAAGTCATTTTTTTGTTATTGTTTTTAAATTGAGATTTAAATTGAGATTTATTATTTATTATTTCATTTTCAGATTGGTATTCAATATTCCTTTCTGGGTTTATTGAGAGTCATAGTTGCATTTATAGTGAAATGCTGTCTTTGTATTTTGTTCAGTTTGATTATAAAATTACCTAAATTTCTGCACCTTCACATACCCTGTGGTGTTGTGATGTTTGATTGGCGGAATGATATGAGGAAAGGTGACGTATCACGACCCGCTCCTTATCTGGTCCGGTGCTAGAAGTGACATCAAAGTGGCTGGAGTTAATCAAGTCGAACCAGTATAACTTTTAAATTAGAATTATGCATGGATGGAATTCAGCGTTACACTTGCATTGTTTTCCTTTTTCTTTTGTTTTTTGTTAGATCTGTAACAACTTGCCGCCTTTAAATTTTAAATGGAGAACTTGTTTGCAAGCCTGTTTATGCACTGTCTTTAATTTTTTCGGAGTTGTGCTATTGGCTACCTAGTGAATGGGGAGCCGATATTCATTCTCCTCTTAGCTCTGTCTTGAAAAACTTTTTAGCACTGTTCGCCAGCTAGTTGTGAATTGTCTGTCTGCAAAAATGGTGGGTGGTCTATTAAATCATAGGTTGTGGTTTTTTGATGGCATCCACAGTGTAATTTTCAGAAGAATTGTTGCGATTGCAGTGGCGTGTTTATTCTTCTTTATGTATGTTTATCTGTACTCGACTCCGATGGCTCTTCTTTATTGTAAATAATGCAATGTCAGTTACAGCTAACAACACAAAAGATGAGGAGCTTGTGCACCCCCCCCAAAAAATCTTTAATGCAAAAATTATGTTTAAGGGTGCAAATGCAGAATTTATAGGTTATTTCAACTTTGGCTGTCGTCTACAGAGCATTTTAAAACCAGATAAAAGAATGTAATTTAGATAAGGGATTGTGCTTCTCATGATGGATTGTGATATTACTTTTCTGGGACACATTGCACACAATCAGCCTGCCGTACGATGCTGAACAGCAAGCTGAGGTGAAATTTTTGGGCATAGAACAGTACAGGTAAAGTAAACTGATAAACAATGAGCGGAAAGATGCTATAAAGCTTTTTAGAACTGACTTGGGTTGCAGAGTCGGGTATTAATCCTCTGTGGGTTCATTACTTAGAGACCCCTTTCATGTGTTCAAAAGTAATTTGATCCATTGTTATTCTGGGAAAAAAAACCCAAACAGCAAACTCCCAACACACCCCGATGTAAGAGGCTTATTTGGGATTCTTCTTCACTTGGACTAGTGCTTTGCTTGTTCCACATTGATTTACTAGTATGTCTGTTTCAATATGCCCCCAATAATAATTGTGAAGACATAACTCTTCAAAATGGTCTTGAAAATCTTAAAGGAATCTAATGGAAGTGCTGGGGGCAGCCAAATGATTCAGAACCACTGGAAAAAGCTGCAGTAAAGATCCGCATCTGGTTTACAGTGAATCTACCTTCACCAGCAAAACTTTATGGTTGTTGATGACACTTAGTAAATTGTTCTTGATCATTATACTGAGAGTCATATGAATGTTAAACATAATATGGCAACCAAAAGAAAAGTATGTCAAGAACTTTGTTGGCCATTGAAAACTGTTTCTTCACCAAATGTGTTTGATGTGTTTGTGCCAGAAGGGTCAAACTGTATACAACCTGCTAAGCTGGAACCCAGCAGAGGTTGTGTGTCAGCCTGTGGTGTGGCCACAGCCAGGACAAGCAATGGAGAGAATAATTTGTTTAAAAGACACTATCCAAGCCTACCTGTAGAGGATGGGAGGCCAAAGTTGGCATTCTCAGCAGTTGGACATTAAACTTGCATGATGTGTGCTTTTATTTAATTGGTTCTGAAATATTAATAGATTTGGCATTCACTGGCTGACATTTGACTGAAGAGAGGGAGAGAGAGGGAGTAAGGACAAGTGAAAGAGAGTGAGGCAGGCTTGGCTCTGTGTCAGTGGATTGTTGCTGTGTCAGCTTACATGTCAGGGTATTGTGGCCTACTTTTTGTGAAAAAGTAGGCCAGACATATCTAGACATATCGAGTGTTGGGGGTGACTGGCAGATACTAATTATGCTTCTGATGAACTCTATGTTCATGCTGTGATGATGTCCTAGAACTGCACGTTTTCAGCCATGCTAACATGGTGATGGTGAACATGTTACACATGTTTTTCTTCAGCATGCAAACTGGGGGATGTGATGTTTTCATGATTCCTTTTTTCCCTTTTTTTATATACTGGCATCTGGGACATCTCTCTATGTTAACACTCTGATGCATGCGTTTAACCATTGAGTGAATCCTGACCAAGCCACTAGAGCAGCTTTAGTTGCTTGATCTGGTTTCATTTTGCATTTTTTTTTCAGTAATGTTTTGGTTTTGTTTTAAACAAATTTATAGCAACTATGAAATGTTGAAAATTTTAATTAAAAGCATAGCCTATATGCTTCCACTTTGTGTCAGTATACTGTATATGTCTCTACAATAGGATAAAAATTAGGCTAATTGTCTGTCTGACCAAGGCCAATGGGAGCTCCTGAACACAGTCCAACTACTGTAGCTTGCTCAGTAACTTTCAAAATACTCATTTAGCATCAACTTTACATGTTATGGCTCTAGCCTTTGTAATCTTATAGCATTGTGGCCAAAGTATAGATATTTTATTTGAAATTTTCTTCTCTACCTTAAACTCAAACTTTTTTGTACAAATAAGGCTCTTTTTCTTTAAAATTGTGTCCAAATATTAAAGCATTAGATATTTAATGCATTCACGTCTTGGGAAACAACACAAGTCAACCAGTATAAGTTGTGTTTAATGACTTGAAAAAGCTGTTGCCATAGATACAGTTCCCAAGGAAACACAGGAAGAAGCTCTGACAGGGGGTCCTGTTCCACCTGTGTCTCATCCTCTGGGAGGCTACGATAGCTGCGTAGGCTAACCGTACGCATTGGACACTAGGGGATACTGCTGGAAATAGCTCAGTTTAGTTTGCATGTTATTGTAGCTAAAGCCGGTCTGAATTATGATGCAGCTAACTTCACCAATACCTGCTCTATCACTTGGCGTATCGTTAACATGCTAGCTAATTCAGTGCAGCCTTTAGCTGTATGAATTAGGCCCCTTTGCCAGGCTTGAGGGGTACTGTGAGAGAAACTTGGTAGCCCGGTTGTGTACTTTCTCCTCAGGTTTCTCCTGTCTTGAAGTTTCTTTTATCTCAGTTGGTGCCCAGCAACAGCCTGTTGTTTTCCATTCTGGAGTTTTGCTCTATGTGTGTATGTGTGCGCGTGTGAGAGAGAGAGAGTGTGTGGGAGAGCTGATTGCTGCAGTGTCTAGAAACCGCCTCAGGAGAAGATCTCTCTCTCTCTCTCTCTCTCTCTCTCTCTCGCTCTCTCTCCTGCACATGCACATCCAAACAAACAAACACACAAATCTACCAACGAATGCATCCATGTGCTTTGGCTCTTACTCACACACACATACATGTATCCCAGAACACTGAGATTCCAAGCATTGTTTTTGTTTTCTGTCCAGCATTTAGTTTCTGCTGCATTAAACTGGTGTGTACCTCATCTCCTCCTCAACCTGCAACAGGCATCTTGTGTGCATGTGTGTTTGAAAGGGTGCATATGTGTGTATTTGCAGTGGGGGGGCTCTGCTTTGTCATTGGCTGTCTGGGAAAAGGGGCTTGGCCTGTACGAGTAATGATATCTGACAGTTAGAGAGAGAGAGGGGGAATGAGAGAGGAGTCAGGTTGCAGCTCCAATAAAAGACTGGAAAAGACAATTTGCTGAAAGACAGACACAGAGAAAGAGGAGGCGGGTGTGGGGTAGGTTGTAAAAAGAGAGGGAGAGGAAAAGAGCCTGAATAATGGACTGTACTGAGTGAGAGAGGGACAAGCAGAGGGAGTGAGACTTGGAGCGACATCACAGATGTAGGAGGGAAGGGAGGAGAAACAGAAGAGTTCCGGAGAGAGTCTTCCAACCATCCACCTACTTCAGATGCCTTCCTACTTGCCTGCATCTTTCCACCTCCTTCCTCTCATCCTTCCCTCCCTCCGTTATTCTCTCCATATTTAATGGGAGCACACGCAGTGACAGAGGGAAGATTGACTGGTCATCTTCTTGGACTAGAGATGAGGAGAGAGCGAGGGAGTGAGAGGTGGGGTGGAGAAAAGCAGAGGGACTGAGTGAACTCCTTTAAATAATCAATCGTCATATATCCTGTTGTGGCCTTGCCCACACTCCACCTCACTCTGTCATCCCTCTGACGAGATCAAGGACGGAGGTGAAGAGTGGAGGTTTTGGGCTTTTAGGGATGTGGATGACGGACATTTCTCCTGGCTCGAGAGAAGATGGGATGACGGATCAACGGATGGTCATCAGAGACAAATGCGCAGATGGATCTACAACCCTGAGAGGCCGACTCCAACTTTAAGACGACTCTGTCTACCTGCCCTGCACTTTCCACCTCCTCGTCTAGCTCCTCCCCCACACCTCTCCATCTGAAAGCTGCTCTCTCCTTCCTGAGGGAGCTGAAGAAAAAGAGAAGGGAAAATAAAAAGGTAATAATAGCAGAAAAAAATAGAAGAGGATGAAAATATCATCAATAGCAACATCTTCACAGGACGTTGGTGACAGATCAGAAAGAAGTGCTGGGTGTTTGACAGCAACACCTTGTGAACCTGAGTGTGAGAAAGGAGGAGTGAAGTAACAGAGGACAGAAACTAGAGATGAAGCAGCGGAGAAGTGCCACAACGGGATCTCAATCTCGTCTGTCTAATTGAAGAGCAGACAGCAGAGACGATGAACTATATTTTTGGAAACAACACCCTGTACCCCCGCAGTGCAAGGGTAGG
>KV751319.1:2498432-2523409 GCA_001698575.1 Mola mola
GTCAGGGGGTCAAGGGGCGGGGCTAGGACTCAAACAGAAGCTCGGACCCAAGCGGGGCTCCTCGGAGGAGCTGGCGCCTCCCCACACCTCCTCCCCCTCCACCTCCTCTCCTGCCTCCTCCTCTCCCTCCACGACCTCCTCTCGCTGGCAGCAGCTCCTCATGTTCTTCACCAGGAGGAGCGCCTTCACCGACTGTATTAATGCTGGCCAGGTAATGCACACGTCAGTGTGTGCTTTATGCTTCAGGGGTGGTAGGGAATCAGACTGGGAAACTTGTAACTTAAGCTGGGTTTTCGTTTTAGGTGTCTGCGTGTGTGCACACATTGGGCTCGTCATCACATTAGAGAACATTCTCTAGTTTCAATGTCTTTGCAAAACAGAGAGACACAGGCAGCAGGGGGAAGCGGGGGGAGCTTAAATTGGGGCTGAAGCTGTTCTGTTTGTGGTGCAGATTTTGATAATGTTGTCATGGTAATGTGCCCTGGTGTAATGTATGAGAACCCGAGTGCTGGTGTGTTGCCATGGTAAAGCCACCATTTAACACGTGACTGCCTTTGGACCTTGGCAGTCCAGTGAAACTTGATAAAACGCATTGAAGTCAGAATCTTTCCATGAAGGGGAAGGTGTGTGAATGACCTGATGAGAGAGAAGTCACCATGTTCATATGGATCCTATTTATGCGCAGTCAGCCGTAGGAGTCATATGAATATCCTACCAGTCATTTATGCTTTTTGTGACTGCATTTCCTTTAGTGTGACTCAAAGTCTGGAGATGCTCCTCAGAGGATTCCTTGACACACAGAATTTTCAAGGATGCCTCTATCTGTCCTCAGCATGCCTGAAGTACCCACAATCCTTTGCAAACAATGCATACCAGGACTTTTAACAGTTGCTAACTTTTATAAGGCAATGACATGATCTGGAAAAAGACTACAACACACAAGAAGAACAGAATTATTACAACTGAATTCAGGACATGTGATATACATGTTTATATTTATTTTTTATAAAATAAGACTGGATGTAGCAGCAGAATTATGGACCTGTCCCAATCCACATTGCACCTCAGAGTTGGCTGTAATATACCTAAAGCTGTCTGGTAACTGGCATAAGACATCAGAAGAAGAATGATAATGCACTAAAGCACACACACTTGCTTGTTCCATTGTGTTTTCTTAGAATGCCCGGAAGGAGACATGAGTTTTAATACCCACACTATCGTACCACATAGTATGTCAAAATCAGTATGCCTAAAAATACCAGAATTTCTTACAATGTCCTGTCACATTTTGCAGTATGCCAGCCAGGTATTCCTACCCGCAATATCTTGGAAAGTAGAAAATACATTACTGACAGCTCATTACAGAAGCCGTCATAGCAGCAGACACGCTCCACTTTTAAATCAGTGGCACGTTATTACATTAACATACACAGTATATACTGACTGCACTGGATGTATAACTTACAAGGTCACAGTTCAAGGCACAATGTCACAGTGAAGTATACATTTATGTGATTGATGATGTGGTTTATACATTTATAAACACAGTGCATGCAAAACTCAGCACTTCGTAAACTGTTTAGCTTAATACTAAAAGAAAAACTATGAAATTTGGAACACAGATTTGGCTAGTCTCTGTAAATCCTAACTTGTAAAGAACCATCCCATCCTTTATTTTACGCGCACTAAGTGCTGCACATTAAGAGAAAGGACATTCCCACTGCTGATGCTCTGCTGGTGGCTGTATTGTTCCATGAAACTGAGTTGACTAAGACCAGTGTAGTTGTACAGAAGTGTTCAACATCAAGCCAAGACCAAAGTTACTGTGCGATGTAACTACAATTCTATAAGCATGTGAGTTGCCAACTACTGCTGGACACTGCTGTACAGTGCATGAGAGCTTATATGGGTCAGCGAATCCCAGTATGACCTGATCATAGTACGTCTCTCTGGTGGTGCAGGGGCTGCTATCAGTGGGTGAAATATAGTGCTGAGCTATAACTCGAAGCTACGAATTTTTTACCAATTCATTGTGTGTAGGCTGAAAGAGCATAAGTGTTTGTTATGCAGCAGTGTTGCTTACAAAACCCATAAGTAACATTGGCATCCACGTTAACCAGCTTGAGTCATCACACCAGCAGCTGGCATAAATCACTAAACTACCATTACCTGATAAAGATCATAACATGAGGCACTTCTGATGTTGACAGATGCTGCAACAGAATTTAGCTTAAGCTTTCGCAGACTCCTGTCCTTACATATCAGTTCCAGTAATACATCAAAATCCCCTTTGTCCGTTCCAAATTTTTTAATCCAAAGCCCCCCTTTGTGGCCTTTATGTAGGTTTGTGTCATATAGAAGTTTTAACACGTTTTTTGAATGTGCAGCATCTGGCTGTGGAATAATGTCTGTGGGTTTTGATATTACAGTAACACCAGATCCTTAGATTTGTGATGCTTTGCCTGGCCTTCTGCACTTCTGCTGAGAAGATACTCTCAAGCAGCAGTAAATTAGGAGACTGCTCCTGTGAACCCATGTGGATATTGTTGAGTGCTGTACCAACCCCACCTGCTAATAGTGGATTTCTTCTAACCCGGTTTTAGCTGAAGGATTGAGACACCAAGTCCTGAACTGCAAAATCAGTGTCATAGACAGATAAATACAGGGTGGTTTAGTGATCATATTCATTCTTATGCTTATATTACTGAACTTCAATTAACACCATTTTATAGAAAATAGTCACAAGTCATAGCTCCGAAATATTGGTTGGGCCAATATTATCGGCTGATATTGCCCTATCACAGACATATCCGTATCGGCTTTTATCATCGTATAAGCCAATACAGCTGATCATTGTAGGCCAATATCAAAAATGTGGGTTTTAAAGAACACATTGCAGATCCTGATGGTCATGATTTGTATTGAATTTCCAGTTCAGATTATTGTTTCGGTGCAGTGCTGTCTCTAAGTCAGTAAAAGTTCATTGCTAATTTGTAAAATTTTCTGCCTCCATTGCATATCTTTATTACAAATCTTTGATAACCTCATTCGAGTGGTCATTGTGAAAAAAATGTGTGTATAAGCCAATATCAGCTAGAACATCAGCAATATCAGAACTTTTTTACTCCCTGATATTGGCATCAGTATTGGTTTCAAAAATTTCATATCGGTTAGGCTCTAGTCACAGCCATCAACTATCTTTTTGTGCCCGAGGAGAGTTGGTGGCACGGTTTCTGCAGGTGGGTGCCATTAAACCAGAGCAAAGGTGACTGAAGGCTGACTGAAAAAACACCTGTCAAGACTCAGATAATGATGATCAAGATGATGTGAAAATATGATGGAAATCTTTATGTTTGTTGAATGTATTAATTTGAACAACTTGACAGTCTCCTTCTGTCTCTTGTTTTTTTCGTTGTTGTTGTTTACGTTTTCGGGTTGTCTGTTTGTTCGGTGTATGTCTCTCCAGGGCATTCTTGTGAACGTGATATCTCGAGAACAAATAGAGGAATTTTCTTTAATCTTTGAATGCATGTCCACTTTGACTCAGGGATGTACTGGTTAGATTTTGGATGGCAGAGGTCAAAGGTCAAAGTCAGTGAAAATCTAATCAAAGCCACTGACAATTAACTTTGATCAGTAGGTCGCTTTCACCTGACATCTTGTGAGAACAATATTTCAAGAATGCATTGAGGGATTTCTGTCAAATTTGCACAACCTACTTTTGAACTTGAGGGTGGAATGATTACATTTTGGTTGCAGTATAGTGGGATTTTCTGGCCAGTGTGAAAGGGTTGTTAGAAACAACAACCTGGTCTCTTAGTTCTCTTGTGTTATAAATTCAAAGTTTTTGCTGATATGCACCCTCCTACTTATATAACTGTACTCCCTCTCCCAAAATACATTCTGCTCCTGTAAAAACCGTCTAAACCTGATCGATTTTGCCAGTATCGATGTAAAAACCACTCCAACCCTTCTTCTTGACTCACCAATATACTTTAACTGTCCACTTTGTTTACCATGTGGATGCATGGAACCGCGAGGAGTTTTGTTCTTTTCTTTTTTTTTCTTTTAGTCTAAGCCTCATTGGACTTTTAATTTCCATACCCTTTGCACATTAGGATTTATTTGCCAGACCATTTTCTATTGGTTACTTACTAGTACATGCCTAAATTAAATGTTATATACATATATGAACAGTTTAAATACTTTTTGTACTGCAGATGTCAAATGCAGTACGGCCTCTGTCCAATCCAAACCTGCATCATTGATCCGAAACTCCTCAGGGGACTGGGGGACCACTCAGAGTGTTCAATCTTGCAGCACTTACAGTATACACTTGTCTGCAAATTTACAGCACAGCTCATGGAAAAAGTTAACACACCCAACTCCCTGCAGTAGTCATATGTTTTCCCACCATGTTTTCCCAAGGTGTTCCCATTTTCCTGTCTAAGGCACTTACTGCGTGACTGATAGGCCGTTATACCCCCTCCACACACAGACACACACATCTTGTGTGTCCTAACTATTTTATGGTAGTGGTTTGGATCTGCTGTTTAGGGCTCATACAGTAAGTCATCAAAAATACGTCAGAACACATTTGAAAATGTGACTTTGAACGTGTTGTGCAATCATACACACACACACACACACACACACACACACATTACATCCACTACAATTTAATCAAATTTTTCCCTATAGAGTGTAGCGTTTGGAGAATGTTAGTCCACATATGGTACGGAGTACTTTATGTCACCAGAAAGCGGTTTATTTCAAAACTTCTTCCTTACTGGCACTTATGGGCTGATATTGATGGCTTGTCTCTTAGCTCACCAGTCGATGCGTCTGTTGCTGTGGCTCCAGCGTTGACTTTCAATGTTGACATTGATAAAACTCTCCTGCAGGCACATTTTTAAAGTACATTAAAAGCTCTGTATTCGCTAATACTGTTTTTGAAAATGGTTTTCCATTTTCTTAGAGTTAATAAATCTTTCTTAAAATTTTTAAAAAGGTTTGCAAAAACTTTTAGATGAGGCTGGAAGCACATCTACCCTAGTCTTTCTCTTTCGTTCAGACATTCTGATTGAAGCAGTGCTCATCAAAAGGGCTATGGAAACATTGGAGAGATGCAGCCATCATGTTGAAGGGTTTAGCCCCAGTCAGAACCAGGAGACTTGTACACCAAATTCTAGTGTAAACATCAAGTGTTGAATTGCAGGTAGCACAATTATTTTTGTTGTTAGCTTGTAATTGGCAGTGGTATTTACAGCATTAGTGGCTGTGAAACAACAATAATATCTGTCACACTGTTAGTGTGTTCACGTCTTGTTAGCCTATTAAGTTTCTTTAGGAACTTAGTCATTGGCAGTCTGTTTAAATAAGACAGTAATTGGCTTTCTTATTTATCAAATTAGCCCGCCCAGTGTACTCAGAAAACTGTGAACACAATTATGTAGTGACAACCTTGTTACAGATACAAGTCAGATGAATCCGCGTCAGAAATCCGAGTGGACATAAACATAAGCCAAAACTTAATTTAAGTGGGGATCTGTCCGTATGAAAGTACCATCTGTGCAAATGCATAACTTAATGTTGCCTTAGTAACAAGCTATCCTCTCTGCAAAGTGATATATATTATCTCATATTGTAACTATGACTTTTAATAGAGAATAAGAAGTTAAGCCAAAATGTTTCCATTGTTTTTGATTGCTTTTATTTTTTATTTTTTTTGTTGCAGATGCACAGTGGCCCTCTCTCTATTTTAGCCACCACAGCCCCCACCCTGTCTCTTTATAATTGATGAGTGGTAAAGCAGAGGTATGAAAGTCATCCTTTTTCTGCACTAAAAGCCTTAAAGAGGTGTTTAGTGATCACAGGAAATGGAGGTAGAGAGGGATGGACGGAGCTGGGGAGATGGATGCATAGGGAAACAAAGCAGGGGAGGTTAAGAAGATGAAGAGGAGAATTAGCAATTGATTAGGAGAGAAATCTGATACCTTTGAATGCATATTTGAATGCATCATGTGCATCACTTTCTCAGATAATAAGCTATCTATCAATATTAAGAGTCTGCAATATCATCTGACAGACTCACACTGTATCAGTTAATTATTTTATCAGGACTGGTTAAATGTTAATAATCCATCAGATGTTTTTGTAGATTAAGTGACAGTAGTGGTAAATAACTTTTACTACTTCTATTTCTCTTTGGCTCTCTTACTCCAAGAGTTGGAGAACAGTTGGGTTTTTAACAAATTGAATTGTTGAAAACTGTTTAGAAATGTTAGATATTTACCTGTCTGTCAGCACATTAGGTTATTAAAACAAGTGAAAAGTGAGTAGCAATTCTGTTTGAGCTGGAATGATATATGTACAAGTTAGGCATTTTGGAAAACGTGTGGGAGCCACAACATTACAACCAACCTACAAACAACCTGCTACAAACGCTATTGAGTTCAACTCTCCGTAAAACACATCTGTGTGTGTAAATGGTGCTTCATTATCTTTCTGCTGCCCAAACAAAGTTTCCTCTCTCCCCATGCCTCATGGGATATCACTATTCTGTGGGCTTCTCTGTCCTTCTTTAGAGCTGCGGTGGGCAAGAAAGTTCACAATAAAGGCCATTTACACTAAGTACGCCAATAAACACCTATGCACTATGAAATTTAATCTCTGTTTCTGCCAACACTATTTGTGTAGATCATCTGTTGCTGAGTGGGCAGTATGGAGAGGGAGGCAGTGTGATGCCAGTTTAAAACCAAGTAGGAGTTATTCTTTTTGGAATCTTCACACCATAACTGTGAATTTTCACCTCCTGTAGTTAGACAATACATCATTGCCACATATCAAAATAATGCATTTAAGCAGTGCTTAAGCGCAGAAAGGACAGAAAATACGGGAACATTTACAGTTATTTTACAAAAAACTGAACGAAGGTAGGACACAACAAAATGAAGATGTGGTGTATTTATTTACAGAATTTCTAAAAAAAATTAAAAGAGAATTGACTTATGGGTGTTTGAATTACCTTGCTGGTGCATCCTTCATGCTTTTCTGAGTTCACACTACATGACAGAAGAGAATCATTGCTCCTTCCTGTCCACCCATGCCTGTGCTCCACACATCAGCTAGTGATAAATATTGGGGAAGACCGCTTACCGTGCCCGGTACCATATAACATATTAAGACTGAGTCCTTACCTCAGCAGCTAGGCTTTGATTCCAACCCATGCCCTTCCTGTCTCTATCCATATTCCACTATCTATATATTAAAAAGCAAACTTGCTAGAAAAAAACCCCCCAATTGTTTATTAACATTAACATGTCCAGCGTTGTTTGAAACATTCTAGGTACATCACTGATGTGTACTTTGTTGATCCTGATCAGCTATTGCTTGTCAGTTTGAATGTCGTGTGCCGCTGCAGTAGTTCAGAAATTGACGCACCCTAGCCTGAAATCATACATACAGATCATGTTGTTAGCCCTTAATTTAATCAGTGCACTAGACTAGAAGATTACGTGTGTTACAATGGAGGATTTTGAATTGGGAGAAATTAAAAATGTTCCAAAAATAATGCTCCATCAACAATATTGGAATTGAAATTAAACAAAAAAGGAATAAGCTGTATGCCTGAATGTGAGAAATACATGCTTGAACAACCTGCTAAAATGAGGCATTATAAAGACCATTTCATTAAACATCAATATAAAAACATTGTTTGATCATGATGTCTAATGCTACTCTAATTCTGAGGGTTAATAGTAAAGTTTATGGACTACACTGGAAACAGTAACAGATAAAGTTAAGGCTTTACTCATTTCCTCCATCTGTATTCTTCTCACCGCACTGCAATCTTCAAACTATGATGATGAATGTGACTCTGTGTCTCTCCATTCCCATCTTATTAAGTTTTCATGCATTACCTTTGTGTTGTTAGCTGCATTGACATAAAGCTTTGATAGGCACAGGGGAACAGGCATTGTCATTCACTCGTGGTAGGACTGGAAGATATGGACAAAATCTTCTATCATGATTTGGATAATTTGATTACAATATAATATACAATATATTTTTGGTAAATTAGAAAAACGTCCAAATAACTCTATACCTCATGGCAATGTTTGTATTAATCCTGTGATTTAGGAGATATTCTAAATATGGAAAGTGACTGCCCTCTGTTGGTTGAATTTTTTAATTAAATGATCTTTGATGCAGGAGACCGTCGCCACCAACTGCCCCTTCCTCACTATCCTCGCCTATCCAGTCTGAAGCTTAATTTGTAAAGAACTATCTTTGGGTCGTTGTCAGACTTTATAGTATATAAAAAAAAACAGAAATACCTCCTCTTTCATGTATAAGTTCATGTTCACCTTTGTTTGGGTTGGGCTGTGTCTTGATCTTTCTCTGGGATTTTCTGTGTCTCAGGAGTCCATATCTTATTGTTGTTGCTCGAGTTTGCATGTCATAAAAATGTTAAACAGGAGCTGAATAACTTATAAAGCTGGCCTAGAGGATAGATAGAAGAAAATCTCTATTGATTTAGATCGACAGTATCTCTCATCCCACAATTTCTACTGTCATATTGCCCAACCCTAGTTCATGGTGTCCTCTGTGAGCAGATAAGAAATCGCTGAAGCTCCTGTCTTTGGGTAACTTGAACAGCAGAAAAAAAAAAAAATCCATAATTGATGTACATAGAAAACAGGATAGAGAAGTTCATGAAATCATAGGAGGGAGGTCTTGTCACCAGTGGCAGGGTCGCACGCAAATGTTTACACTATTGCTTATGGTAACCAAAAATCTCCCCTAATTGGTGGCCAAGGCTGTGGATAGCATTAGCTGTTGTCATGGTGATGCCACTATACTGATCACCAAGACTGTGTGTATAGTTGTGTGTGTGTAAGGTATACTGAAAGAGAGGGAGATGAGCGAGAGTTATAAGGAGAAAGACAAAGAGTAGATGAGTGTGTGTTAATTTGAACAGACCCGGGGCTTTCAGAGAATAAATCAGAGAGTAAAACATTAGATTTGTGGTGCTTGAGAGTGTGTGAGGTGTTGCATCACCTTCTGTGTGTGGGATGAAGCTTGCATATCAGCTCTCTCCTACACTCACACACAAACACACACACACACACACACACACACACACGCTTTCTCCTCTCGCTCCATCATACTCCTACCACCAGCCTGTTCTCACTCTCTCTATGCAGATATAATCAACGTGGATTAGCTGACCACATGCAATCACTTAATATCACCACTAACTAATGAGGTTGAACACAACATCGTGACAGCCCCATCTTTCCTCCTATAATTAGAAAGGAAGGGCTGACAGTAATCCCAATCACTTTTCTGAAAATTTTATAAGTAGATATGAATGATGTGAATAAAAAGCTTATTAGTCAGGTTTTTTTGTTGTCTGCTTTTGTGATATTGGCGCGTAAAGTTGTGTGCATTGTTGTCATGTAGTTACACATCGATGTGTTACGGTAAATGGCAATCTCATTACACAAATATTTAACTGGAACATCTATTGTCACCTAGATGATGCTACACCATTCAAGTGATGTTTTCATTCATAACATGTAATTGTTCTCCCTCTCATAGGTTCTTCAATGTGTTTCTTGATTAATATTGAAGTTTAATGCATCGAATTCTCTGACATGCTGTAATGCAACAACTTATTCTAAAAGCACAGGGGGTGCCCTATACTGAATTCTATGTAGAAGAAAATTTGTATTTATTTAGCATGTTTCACTAACAGAAATCAAAAAGTTCTGTGCAAGAGCCACTGACAAAATAAGTGGCATAAAGACCTGAAAACAATGAAAAGAAAAGAAAAAGAAAATAAAAAAACAGAGACATGCCAAATTGGGATTTAGATAAGATATTTCATAAGAAAATTACAGAGCAAATCATGGAACAAGATCTACACTTATGGGAGAGAAACAAAATAGAAACAGCAAGAATTGCACAGACGTGGTACGATCTTGCTCCTTAAATGCTTTTTTTTTTTTTTTTTTAAACAAATATCTATTTAAAGATTCCTTTAAAAGATTCTATAATATCAGCAAACCTTACAGGAGCAGGCAGATAATTCCATTGGATGGGTATTGCTCTCCTATAATCATAATCATGTAATCACCGCCTCACCATCTGCATTAACAGAGCTCAGCCTACCAGACAGCCCACATGATTGTGAATATATATGAGACTGTCAAACATCATAACCTCTCTTCAGCAAGTGGCACGAGACTGGCAGGGTCTGATAGTAGAGGGCTCTGCCTGTGCTTATAGAACGCTAGATCCTCTAAAACCTGGAGCCTGATGGATGATCAGGCTGCACCTGGCCAAGCCAGGGGTATCGATGCACAACACTACATCAAAACACAGTCATCACAGGGAGGAAACAGGAATTTTGCTCCAGGTTTGTGCCAGGATACTTTTACACACTGCTAGGTGTCAGGGAGAACAGGAGACACAAACACTGATTGTGGAGGTTCTAATGTTCCATAAAAACCCTCTTAAAGATCATCATGTTGCCAGGATGCTTTCACCTTGTGCCTGGATCATAGAAGGAGACAGAGGACATTTGAAAGCAGTGGCCTTGATGCTGTCGGAGGCCTCAACATCGCTTTCCTCATAGAGCAGATTCAGCTCAAGTGCCAGCGCAAGTGATCCCATTGCTCCTGTCATCTGAGCAGAGGAAGCAAGTGACACAGCCGTTGTCATGCAGATCTGCAGGGGCAATGATGCTGGGGCAGGTTGGCCAATATTGAGGATCTTGGAGCGATGACTCCATCCTTGGAGACAGATACACATCGTGTGGTCAAAATCACCAGTCGCTATAGGGACAGAGGATGTTTGACAGCGGTTCGCCTTACATACAGTACAATCGTAATCATATAGGCAGTCCAATATGCTGCACTTCATGTTGATGTTCAGTGGGTTATTACGTGATTGTGATTGGAGGAGAGAATTACATGTAGAGTCCAGTAGAGGGCAGAGCCTGAGTGAGACAAAGCTCATGTAGACCAACCGCACTGACAAGTTGTGCCATGACACGTCATTGTGATTTTTGCATTCTATAGTATTACTGCAAACATGAAACCCAATGCGTCAGTGTTATTTCACTCCAGTTCTTTGGGAATCATGTAACGAATGTACAAGCTGGGGTTTATCAAGAAAGAGTTAGAGAGGTTGAGGCAGATACATGAGGAAACAGAGAGTAATTTAGTCAGAACACCAGCTGTTGAACCCTGCATCCTGACCTGAAGAACTGATTACCCTAAACAGTCTCACAAGTATAATCTCTTCCTGAGGTCAACAGTCTGTGTAGGCCGGAGGTTCACCTCAGATCTGCTCTAGAAATTATAGAAGACTCAATTTTGCACCTTTTAACCTCACTACTTAGTCTTATATCCAGTTACAGAATGCAATATCCCTACGGTTTAATTAGGGATGGTAATTGATTGAAAACCTTCCAGTAACTTCAGATGGTTCTCATCACCTACAAAAAATTATGCAGCCAAAAATCAGCATCATACATTTTATGAAAGACACATAATGTACAGCATATGTAGTTTCTAATTAAGCACTCTCTCAGGGGGGTACTTAATTGGGGGCCTAAAAATAAACAACAATACCACAAACCGCCAATTAAAAAAGCACCAATAAACAACCTATTCCCTCATTGCCATGAGGGAAACTTTACCCTACAGATCTTACTATCTCTACTGTTAGTAGGCATTAATGATACTATCCATTGACTAATTTATACAATGCTGTTTGTTGTGGGTCAAGAAAAGCAATGCATATAACTTAAAACAAAGAAGAAACGCATCGCTCTGGTTTGCTAGACCATCATTTTAAATGTTAATGTTAATAATCATTTTTTTTTACATCCCCAAACCACTTCTTTCAGTTGCTTGATTTGAACTAAAATTACCCTCAATTAACTTAATGTATTAATGACTAACACAATTTTGAGTCTAATGGCTCCCCTCCAACCTTTTTACAAAGGTCAGTAAACAAAAAAGGCTTTGTTGGTGTTGGTGGTGAAGAAGTATAATCATTCTGCAAGTTAAAGATGCAAACCTTCCTGAGGTGGCTATATGGTGGAGACCAGAGCGTTGGAGCACTCACTGGCCGTTGCTTCCTCAGGCGGCAGAAGGTACAATTCCCATGGGATGTTCATGTTACTCTGTCTCTCTATATACGCATCTCTGTTGGATGCATATATAGGCATGCGTTTACTAACACATTAGCCATCACTGTGTGAGAAGCGGATCAGTGTATCAGTAATGTGATATAGTTGTGAAAAAGAGGTTTGTTCTCATCATATTACGCTATTTGAGATCTTAAGTAAAAGCCAAGCAACTTTATTTTCCCTTTATTTATTTATTTACTTTTTAAATGATTTTTGTTTCCCAAATTGCCATTATCTTCAAATGTTTTGTCCAAGGTTCATGATGTTGTCCTCCACACCATACATGACCTTCTGACCCCATCTTAAAACAAGTCCCCGTTCTCATCTAAATTAATTCTGACTTATGCTTCTGTGCAGTTCGAAACTGCTGGTGTGATGTATGATAATGAAGATCTCTGACTGGATCCATGGAGACCACAGATCTGCTGTGATCAGATGCAGTGCTTTCATATTCTTTACCTTCAGATGACCAGTATATCTCAGCCATTGTTGACTTTGTCCCATGTAGTTCATTCCAATCTGCAGCATATAGGAACAGTAAAATCCGTTTGGATTTTTAAATGTCAATATAGCTCACAGCCAGGTTTTTATTCCATTAATGCAATGCAGTGGTTTGAATGATTCAGTTTTATTCTTAAGCATAAGGCCGTATGGCTATCATGGCATATACACACAGTATTTGCAGTAGTATTCAGGTTGCCACTAATATTGCTGTAACAAACATTATTAGAGTGGACTGAAATTAGTACCATGTAGAGAGCAGATGGATTCGTCAGTTTGGCCATTTAATTTGTGCTGATAGGATGTTGTGTCGTTGTAATTCAGCTCCAATAAGTGGCCTAATGCTGCACAGCCTCCACCAGTAGATTTTCTGCGGTTCGTTTGATCAGATCCATAGACATACTAATTATTGAAGTTGGTTGGTCAATTCCAAAGGTATATATGTCATTATTTATTACTTTGTCTTATGTTATATGTTTAGTCTAAGTATTTTTTTTTTCTAAATATATTATATCAGTCAAACTCTAGCTCATTGTAATCAGTGATAAACCAGACATAGAAGATTTGAAGATTAAGCCAATCAACCAGCAACACTGGGCTTGTTGTCCTCACTGTGGATTATTTTGAGGTAAAACTGTATATAAAACTGGGTTACACCCCTTCTTTATGCTCCCATGTGCTTAATTTCCATCAGCATCTTTTATGTGCTGTATAAAATATGGGGTAAGAGAAGTGATGAGTAAAATCCTCATCTGAATGTACAGTATGTTCTCACTGGTGCTACACGTCTGTGGAGTTGGAGGCCCCCTGCCGGTCTTATGCAGTATCATAATCCAGAGACTGCAGACTGTGAAGTGGTGAAAAAATGTCAATAATAGATTTATTTTCTAACGCTCTGTGTCAAATAAGAAGTAATAATTGTTTAATTGTAGGAAATCATGTGAGGAATAGCAAAGATGTGGCGACAGCAGGAGATCAGTGGTGTTTTAATAGCGGGGCTTGTGCTAATTCACTTTTTATTGTCTAATATGATATATGGCTCTTATCAGCAGCTACCTTCACTCTGACTCAACTGGCATGCAAAGAATGATATGTGTGCATAAACTGATTAATTAACATCCAATATTCTAAATTGATGTTCTATCATTCAAGATGTTTTTCCTGGATTTTTAAACTTATTCATTCATTATGTCAGTTTGACCCAGAACACAAAATGACATTTAAATTCAGTAAAACATTTTATGGAATTCATAGTTGAAACATATTGTGGATATTGCACAAACAACATTTTAGCGCCAATTTTTGTGTTTTCCACTCCTTTATCATTAATTTTGATATTGAGGACACAAGAAAGTGGTTGACATATTGTACTAGTGCTTTAACCTGATAAAATTGCTGTACATTGAACTAAAAGTCTTCTTTTTACCGAAATTAACTCAAATCCCAACCCTAAGCCTTTATACATACTT
Organism: Mola mola; assembly: GCA_001698575.1. Taxonomy (NCBI): domain Eukaryota; kingdom Metazoa; phylum Chordata; class Actinopteri; order Tetraodontiformes; family Molidae; genus Mola; species Mola mola. The sequence goes on from KV751319.1 coordinate 2,512,611, forward strand.
GCGCCTCCATCGCATATCTTTCTTTCATCTCTTGTCTTCTTCACTGAGGCTCCCTCCTACCCCACCCCGTGGCGCTACATTAGTGTGGGCTTCATTTAGCACTGTGATGCCTATTCTCCTTGCTCATCCTCTCCTGACTGAGCAGTTAGCCCGCAGCGCTAGCAGCACTTTATACAGGGAACACTAACAGAAACATTGTAATAGCCCTGTAAAAGCACCCTCTTTTCATCTGTTTGTGCTCTCCACACGGGCATTGCTTTTTAAGCTGCATTTCTTTCTCGGCATGTTGGTTTAGGGCAAGCTGTGGCATATATTAACTGACATTATACAGATATAGTTCCAGTTCTGTGTACAAGCAATAGCCCTGTCAAATGCCAGCTGTAGGAAGCTAGAGGTTATTATAAGATTGGCAATAAATATCACAGTCACTATTTTATAATTTTAGTATTATATTGAGTGGTAGGGCACATCACTGTCAAGTAAATGTTAAGGATTTATGTCACTTTAATGTAACAACATTAACTGCAAAAAATGTTGTCTGCTGGCTTGCTGAATTTGTGTGGAGAAATTCTGACTTGTGGCACAGATATTTTAATATTTCAGCACAGAGTAGTTTTTCTTTCTTTCTTTTATTGTTTCATTGTTTTCAGTGTTTTAATTATGAATAGACTTTTATAAAATCTCTAACTAATCTGGAGTGAAATACTCCACAATACATTTTACAAATGCACACAATGCACTTATTGCACATTCTGAAAGCAGTGAAGCCTCCAATCAAGGTGGTTGCTTGGCCTTTGGATGCAATTTAGGGCTCAGTGTCTTGTTAACGCTTCAATATGTAGCCAGGGGGACCTGTGAAAATCAAAATACTTGGATTAGTGGGCCATCAATGTCAGTGGTTATTCTTGAGACAAACAATTTAAACTAAAATCTGACAGAAAATTCATTTAAATCATATTAACTAATATATTGTAAAAAAAGACAAAATTTATCAATGAATTTGGTGCTACGTACTACGTACAGTACTGTAACAAAACATTAGGTTGGGGCTCAAAGGTATTGAGTTTCAATGGTAACCAGTAGTACCATATTTCATTGACAAAAAAGAGGGGAGATATTACCTGTGATTCTGTTCCAACCAAACCGACTTATATTTCAGTACCTGGGGTTTTGAATTTTGTGTGTCACTACAGACTTTAGATTGAAATGTCTTTCCTTTCCAAACACAATAAATGTGAGACACTAGCAGAAAGACACATTCTCTCAAAGAAGTAGGCCATCATGTGGAGGTACAGACACAAACACGCAGCAGGCATCTCATAGACTGTGTTCCAGCTGAGCCGGCCTGCCTTATGATGTTTTAAAAGAACGAAACAAAAGCTAATGGAATGAACTGCCTTCCACCAATCACAGCTCTTGGTTTATTGTACACTCACGCACACACGCACATAGTGAGCTGTGAGTGCTGTATCACTGTTCCTTCTTGCCTATTGATTAGTCATGCCTGGCTGCTGTCATGTGCCGGAGTTCCCTAATTGGCTAGTCCAGGAAAGAAGGCGAGACGTGGAGACTTGGGAGTCGAGAGAGAGAGAGCAAGAGTGAGGGAGAGAGAGAAGGGAGCAGACCCTGGGAGGAAGGCAGCACAGACAGATGAGAAAGGCTGAGAAAGAGTTGGGCATAGAGATGTGGCCTAATATCAAATCATGATAACGGAGAGGAGGCAAGACAAGAGGAAAGAAGGAAGACAAAGGAAGTTTCACTCTCTCTCACTTTTATTCTGTCTGGATGGACCAAATGGACATAAATCTGAAAATAGAAACAAATTGGAATCTTACCGGAGTAAACTGAATATGTGAATGGAAGAGCATCATCTACAGGGCGACCGACAGTCGAGCTACAAAGCTGGAGTGTGCTACAACACAAGAAACATGAGTTCCTTTGAGTGACTGACATTTAAAGAGTTAATGTAATCACAGGATGGGAGAAGCAAATCTCCCATTGGAGTCGGTGGGCTGAATTGCATCCGTTACGGATGCGCAGGCGTCCTGAAAGAAAAACAGACTGAAAGAAGACTCAACTTGTTCCTGCTGCTCTTTCTTGAAACGATTAATCTTACTTCTGACCCGTAACCCAGAGCGATGGTTAGGGTCGGTGTCCTCCTAAGGGTAGAAAGCTAAGAAGAGGAGGGTTAAATGTTCTTCCACTGCTCTTCCACTGAAGAAGGATGCTTTGCTTTTGAGGATTAGCTGATGCTCTAAGCAAATGGAAATAGATAAAGGATTGTATTTTTATTTCTGATATTCCAGTGATGCTAACTCATGGAGACATTGTGATGTGCAGCAAAGAAAGAGGAAAAACAGGAATATCAACTCTGCTCGACACAGCAGGATTAGTTGTTCTGGAGAGGCATGACCTACAATATGAAGACACAAGTGATTGTGAGGAACTACTCCCTTTTGTCATCTTGGTAAAGTAGATAATGTTGTGAGAGTGAAAAAGACGATCCCTTGGTGACTTTTTGTGTCCGTACCTGTAGCAATGACTACCTATTTCCACAGCCATGAGTTCTGCTGTAGCCCAAAGAAGGTCAGCAGTGGCTTCACCAAAGGAAAATCTGGCAAAGGGAAGTCCAAGACAGGGAAGGGCCACTCTCATTCAAAGCATAACCAGAATTTACTGCAAACACAGACACCAAATCACCAGCTGCAAGCTTCAGCACTGCACTCACCAAAACACCATCAACATTCGCCGAACCATGGCTGCCATTCACCAAAACATCTGCTTCCTTCTCCCTCTCCAAGCTACTACCACATTGCACCACTGTCTCCAAATCATCAGCTAATTCCGCTATCTCCAACTTTCCAGCTGGCTCCGACATCACCAACACACCTACTGCCCTCACCAAGCCACCACCATCTTCACCAATCACCAAGTCACCATCAGCTGCAGCATCATTGTCAAAGTCAGCAGCATTGCCATCGAGCGGCATCGCCAAGTCACCTGCTTTCTTCGCAATCTACGCATCAAATCTACCATCAACAACAACATCAGGTGCTCCATTCACCGAGTCACCACTCACTCCATCAGTACCAGCACCACCACAACTATCCTCCTCCTCTTCCTCATGCCTCCCAGTCGCTGTCTATCCACCCTTTTCACTCGCCACAGCTCCCCCTGTGTTCTGGGCTGGGCGCATATGGGTGGAGCACTCTTCCAGCCAACCTGATCACCAGGGGATCTAGAGGAAAGTTTGCCAACATGAGAGACAGTATGAAGAAGAGTCCGACAAAGAGTAAAGCCAAAGGAAAGGCTGGGAGCAAGCCTTGGCCCGATGACACGTATAATTGGACCGTCCACTCAGTGGAAACACCCCCACATGTGCCCCACATGCACCATTTTGCGCAGATACAGGCCCATATGCAGGTAGGTTTGAGCGGATACATGCAGTGATAGTCCTAAGAAAGGACCACATATGTACATTTGGTGAATTATTGCCCATCCAAACTCTATATGAAGGGAGATGCCATTTTGTCACTGATGAAAGGATTAGGTAGTCATGGAGTCAGACTAAAACTTTGGAAATGTGGTAGCACAATAAATATATTTTGTAAAGCCCCTTTGTTTTGGTCATACACCTTTGTTGGGCATTAAAGGAGATACATCATTAAGAGCTATACATCTGCTGTGCTTACAACTGTGCATTAGATTATAAATAATTTTACAGTTTAAAATTTTGCATTAAAATAAAGAAAGCAGGACCACACATCTTCATTGCTTTTATCTTTTATCTCTAGCATAACCTAATCTTACTTTTCCTTATGAAACTCGGATCATACAGAAGGTGAGAACCAGGCTTTCTATAATTTTGCAAGTCGTTAAACCCAATCTGAAAAGAACCTGAATTCTGAAAAAGAAAATAATAAAAGGAACAAATCGAGTGCTCTTGACACATAACATGTATAGAGCAGTTCTACACAATACTCTTTTATTATAAGATTATTTTTTGTAACACTGATAACATGAAAAAGGTTAAATTGATTACATAATCCATTAATTTTGTCTTGGGATCAGAACATATCAAGATATCTTAGATAATAAAGAATATAAATAAACAAAATAAATAAAGAAACCTTAACCCAAGAGAGACAGGAAAAAAAAATGCACAATATTGCCATGCGGTGAAGTCGGCACAGTACACTGGCTCCTGGAAGCTAAACCCCAAGTGACCACAATGTTGGAAACATTTAAGAGGTGGGAGCTCACTGCATTGATGTTGCCACGCTTCAGTGCTGTTCTCCATACAACCCTTCATAGTGTGTGTGTGGCTATATATGTGTTGTGTCGCTCATTTTTTCTCGGAGGGTTGCTGAAAAGTAATTTTGAAAAATGTAGGCAATGAAAATTGCGGGTAAATTTGCCATGTAATGTGAAGTAAATCTCTGATTTAATTCCCCTTTATAGAGTGATACTCAGTCACATGCTTTAATTTATATGACACTGTTGAAATAAAAAAGATTCAGTTCTTTCCATGCTTGACAAAACGTTGACCATTAAAGAAAAAAATAGCATTAAAGAGTAATGCATACAAAAATGCAACCAAAAGCCGTGTAAAAAGTGGGGAAGACCAATTTCCCTGTGATGTAACAGTACAGTGAGTGAAGTAAAAGAATACAACATACCACATTCTTCTTGTTACAGGTTGGTTAGTACTTATTTGGCCATACATCCTCTCTGGGCACACTGATCAGAGAAAGAACAGAGCTAAAGTCTGTGTAGCATGATTTGCTTGACTGTTCTGATTTGATTAATGTCACAACCCGCCTGATTAGCTCATTATTGAAAAGGAGTTTCATTGCACATAGTGGATAGGGACATTAGCAGCAGATGATTCATGTGCATGAATGGGGTTTTCTGTGGTATATTTGTGGTTGAAACCATCGCTGTACGTATATAGCATATTGCACTGCTGTGCATCATTTTGGAATGCTTGATTTCTGGTTATCCAATCACACTGCATCTGTTAGTTGTTATGATGATGGTGTAGAAGTTGCACCTAGCATGAATAAAATCCTTTCGTTAAGGCTCGTACACACCAAGCCAATGATTGGGAACATTGGAGATGTCAGTGAGCTCCGTTCACCCTTGTCTTTATGGTCTGTATTGCACTGTCGAAATTGTCTTTCCTTGTCAGCATTTTCAGTTGACTTTCCTCAACTCTAACCCTAACCAATGAAAGATGTCACTTTTATTGGCTGTTAAGGTGACAGCAACGAAAAGCACCTCGAGCCTGTAGCTGTGGAAACAGTGACTTCATCCATTGAGTATGTTTTTTACTCTGATTCTTCTTTTCTTCTCTCACAACCAACAGACAGAGGGCTGACAACATTAGTGCCATTTTTTTCTTCTAATCAGCTACATCCAGTGAGTGAGATGGAGTAATGCAGTTTTAATCTCCAAATATACGTGGGTTTGTCTAGTTAACTGACATATTCAGACTCCCAGGCAGGCACCGAATATACATGCTAGTTGGTCGTCTGCTGATCTCATTGTGTTGGTATGAAAAATATGATGATGATGATGATGATAAGACAAATTGTCTGCATTTTTGTTCTTTCAAGTTTCTAAGCTGTGGTGGTCTGAACCAGGCCACAATGCCATGGTGACACAGCTGTAACAGTAATAATGTATCAGATGACTATCACTTGCATAGTGCAACAAAAACACACTGTCTGGATGTTGTGAGCATGTGTGTATTTGTGTGTGTGTGTGACTGCTTGGTTGTTTATATATGCACATTTGTTCTTTTGTCCTTTTCATGTAATGCAGCCTCATCCACACACACTGACACTCTTATATTGCTGTTACATAAGCGTGCAGTCTAACATGGCGTGTCGATGGAATCACCGGCTGACTACCAGACAGAATTTGTTGCTCTGTGAATGACACACACACACACACACAGGTTTTGTGTTTTGACAAAGTTTAGAGAGATCCAAGTTAACTTCAAGTAGGTAGTTGCTCAAGTTCAAGATACGTTACTGTTAGTTGAGATGACTCTGCATGCAGATTTTCATCACCGGTGTGGATTCAAATTTTTTGTCTATTTAAAGCTGCTGCCATGCCTTTTTCTACAAATATGGAAAAAGAATAATATAATTGGAAATGCAGAAGGCTCAAAACCCTGTGAACTCTTAAAATAAAGCATGAAGTCATGAAAATACCCATTTCCATTAAGAGACATCTGCATGCATAACTATATTTCTAATAATATTTGATATTTAATGATCCTATGTCTTCTCAGATGTTAATAGCTTGTTCCTGAAATGACTTTTTCAATGTGGCACTTTGTAACTTTTTTATGCTTCTCAGCATTTTTCTTCACTTCATTCTTCATCTCCTCCACTGGGTTTACTTAAAAGCTGTAAATACCAGTAACATTTGCTGAATTTAAAAAAAAATGCAAGTAACCACGAATTTAACAAATACTGTAAAAATGATCCATTTTTTTTTTTAGATATGTCATAGTATAGGTTAGGAGCCATACTTCAACATGAGTATGTAGCATTTTCCTCTTTTTCTGTTGGTCTCCTGTGGTACTGTGGTGTTTCTTGGAGTTGATTGTGATAAAATGTAGGGCACAGATACCGATAATCTCGACAATCCAACTGTGTCTTTCTCCCTTTCATTCACATTGAGACTCAGATAATAACAGCTGCAAGTGTCAGCTTGACCCTCACTGTCTCATCAATATCCATGAACCTTAATGTAAAATTCCCCATCCACACCTCACTCCCCTTCATCTCCTTTCCCCATCTCCCCCCACTGCTGTTCCCATCATTTTTCCTCATGTTTGTTTTGTGTTCATCTGTCAGCACCCTCTTATCCCTGTTGCTGCTGTTCAGCAAACGTATTTGACTCCTCCCACTATACCTATAATCCCCCTGATCTTCCCCCTCCTGCCTTTTCCCATGTGGGATCAAGCATCCTGTCAGCTTGACTGGCAGACAGTTGGACATGTGGTGGAGAGAGAGAGAGAGATGGAGAGAGATGTGTGAGATGAAGATGAAGGAGTGGAAAAAGGGGGGGGATGAGAGAGATTAGCGTAGAGGGATAGATGCTATTGCTGCTCTGTTGCACATTGATGTTGTGAAGTCTGGGCAGACTGTCCATTTGGTTGGGTGGCTTGTTTGATGCTTGGTTAGCTGGTTTGAATTTTTTTTTGGTGGGGGGGGGGAGCCTACAGAACAAGAGCTACAACTTCAGATTTTTTTACATGGACTGGCTTGCTCATTTCTGGTTTGTTGGAGGTGACGAGCTGCAGAGGCTGGACCGAGTAGTTTCGGGGAGGAAGCTATGAGGGGGACGAGGCAGAAAGGGTGCAGTTTTGAATAATGGGGACTGGTGCTCCCCATGTAAATACAAGGAGAAAAAGACATCTTATGGCTATTCCTTAGTGAACTGCTTCTGTTTTAAACCATAGCTGTGCTGTACTAGACAGAAAAATGCAGTTGACATGCAGTAAAATAAAAAAGATATAGAGTAGTGGAGTACAATAACGCACAGGTACAGTACAATGTAAAAGTGCGTTTCAGTGTGGTTTGCAGGACTGTACATTAGTATCTGATACAAGGGCTGTGCAGTATGTCATGCGGTGAATGCTGTCGCTCCGTGGTGGTAATCTGTAGCAGATGTACTCAACATGCTGTACCAAAACATAAGACGAGTAAGTCAAGCTCACGGATCTCTGTGTTTGTTTTACACTCAGCATCATGCACTGTGGGTCTTTCTTTCATGATTATATCCTTTCACTTTAAAAGTTCTTGATTACTGTGCTCCTCTCTCTGGCAGGCCAACCCCCCTCCAGTGGTGGTCAACACCGACAGCGTCGACGCCCCTCCTTACGTGAGTACTGATTCACATATATCGTCAACAATAACAACATTTAGACCTCCGCCCATCTGTGCACTTTGCACCCTGCTGATATTATAATACCCCATATTCTGGTTTTGCTGATGAGTTGCCTGAGAAAATGAGGTTACACAGAATAAAGATGAAGATTAAAAATTGGCTAGAGCTGGGCTTGTTTAATGCTGTTGGTGAACATGGAGAATCTGACAATGGTTACGACGAGATGTTATTATAGCAACTTCATATTGAGCACAGCACTATGAAATTATAGGAATTTCTATGATAAAGTGTAACTGAAATTATTAAAGTTATACCATTAATACTTGAAATTAATACTTACCTAAAATTTATGACACTGATGACATTTACACAATTGTTTTTTAATATCATGGGCAATAACTATGTGGAATATTATTTCAATTTTTTTTTTCCTTCTGCAATATCAATTAATTATTATGATATACAATATTATGTTATGTGTTATAGTTTTATGTTCATTATTGTGCTGTATTACTTCCCATGTGTCAATGCCAGTATTGGTTTTCTATTTTAGATTTAGTTTATTCTTTTACCTTTACTTAATCTTACTTTTACTGTTATCTATTAGACACAGTTTTTTTTATGCTTCTTTGTTTTTCACATTTACTGTAATTTTGGAGCAATCTCTGTCACAAGAATAACTTTTCATATCTTATCTTATATTAGTCATGGAAATAAAATATTTTACTGTGTAAAGACTTACACTAAAAACGTTCAGTATAAGTTGAAACGCAGCATCCTGTATTCAGACAGAAAGCTCAGTCCAGAATTAGATGGATCCAGATGTCATTTTACTGGCAGCCAGCTGCCTAGGAGAATCAGTTTCTGTTATTGTTAGATAAGTTTATTATGTAATTACTGTGGAATTACTCCCTGTTGAACTGCCTGGACTCAAACACACACACACACACACACACACACACGCAGAAAAAGATTCCTCTCACGCAGGGTTTAACTTAATATCTTACTGATGAGATGGCTGACGGTTTTTAATAGAAAAATAGATTTAGTCCAGATTGTTTTTACTCACTGTTCCTACTAAAAGCAGAGGCTGTAACTTTGATTTTTTCAATACTATATTTAAACATAAAAGGGCCTCCATTAAGCATATTGCAATGAATTGAAAACCTGTGATTTATTGAGTCTTTTTTCTCTTTCATTTTCTACACAAAAATCTATTTTATGTTTAAAGTAAATTTATCTGACTGTTGACCAGTGACCAACCCAGTCACCAGCATGTGTGGAAGGTGATAGTAGACTGACTGCACATGGCTGATGGAAGGTTGTGCCCTCTGTTTAAAATGACAGAAGTTCAAAATCTGAACTAATCTGACTGCACAGAGTCACAGATTACAGCCAAGGGGATTATACGGGCCATTGGGATGCCACTCGACCACTGTGCAGCTATAGCAAGAACAAGATACTCATCCCCCTGTATAAACTAAGAGGAACACAAAATTTGCAATATTCTGCGACTCGGATCAGATGTAATTCCCTGTGCTATTCATTTAGTCCGGAAATACAGATGTTAATATGTTTTATAGTCCAAGCAGTCCTGGCTGAGCAGAGTGATTGGCTCATGGGTAATTCAGCAGGGATGTTCTTAAATGTGACATCAGAGGCACATCATCATTAAGTACGCATTACCAGTTTAATCTTGGGGATTTAAGCGTCATTCATAAACGGTCAAATGTCTAATTTTGCTTTTCTATGCTTCTAATTTTTGCTGTTTGTTGGACCTGATGAGTGAAATAGTGATCAGATAATCACACTTTTAGTAGTATGAGACAAGAAAACTTGCGTGAACACTGTTAGGCAGTGTTGGAAAGTAAACTCTCAAATCTCACATCACTTTTTATCCGTAGGCATAAAAGTTGGCATGTGTTTAGGCATGTGTGTGAGAAGTGTTTAATTTCCATTTCAATACATATTTGACAGTTTTAGGTACTTTAAAAACTAGAAACGTTTGCCATGGGCCTTTCAATAAAAAATTCTGGCATCTTCTCCTTTATCAGGATCCAAGCTGAACTGAGCAAGGTTGCTTTCGTCAACGCTAGGACTGTTTAACCTGATTAATGGTGCAGTGTCTATTGATCAGATGGTCTTAGAAAATATACACAATAAACTTCATATTAGTTTTGCAAAGCTAATTATTCATTTTTAATGTATAGATTGCCTCTTTGATTTACCGTGTAATTGTGCACGTATTAACAGTAATTATTTGATTAAATTGTAAATTAAAAACACAGCAGATTTTATACAGAACTTCTACTCGTGACAAATATTTGATATTTGTAATAGGAAAGGACCTCAATACTTCACCAGTGTTGATGGTGATGGCGTATACAGACAGACACAGAATAATAAGAGCACATATATGTAGTGCAGAAACAGTGAAACATGATCAGGCTGTGATAAACATGAAAGTTTAACATAAACCAAAACATAAGATGAGCATTTTAATGTTCTTTTGGGAAAATGGCTTTAATTTTTTTACTCTTAAATGCCTTCTATTTTCTTTTTCTTCACTGACAGGTCAATGGAACGGAAGCAGACTATGAGTATGAAGAAATCACACTGGAGAGGGTAAAAACTCACGCGCAATAGACATGCATGCATTTATGCACAGTGCAAATCATTATCTTAGTCATAGTTCTTCCATCTGCTAATACTGATCCCTGTGCCTGGACTCCTCCATCAGCACAAATTATTATTGTCTTATTAAATGTACAATAGAAAATAGATAGAGATAATGTAATTTATACTGAATCCAGCAAAGTTACTTTGCATTTTGTTCATTTTTTCCACACTATTTTGCCAATGTATCATGCTTCTTATAAGTAAATTAATTA
>KV751319.1:2523488-2581143 GCA_001698575.1 Mola mola
TAACATAAAATGTGTTTTCTCTTTCATCTCATCTTCAGCATTTCCTTCACTCTGTCCCAACACCAGTCTGACTCTGCTGACCCTGTTTCACTGTCCTCTTTGTCCCTCGCCTGTCCTTTCCTACTTTCTTTTACTGACCCCCCCATTATATTCCCTCTTCTGTCACCCTGAGGCTCTTTCCCCCTCTCTCTCTCTCTCTCTTTCTCTCTCCCTCTCCCTCTCTCTCTCTCTCTCTCTCTCTCTCTCTCTCTCTCTAAAACGGCACATTATCCACAGTGAGGTAGGGAGACCATGCATCAGACAGCTAACAATAGGAAGACTTTTAACATAAGCTCCCCTGTTTGAACCTCTGTTACATTACAGATGTCATAGCAGTCAAAGCTGAAGCTTCCTATGTGGAGAGTCTTAATTTCATGTCCTAAAACCTCCAAAACGAAAACCTGATGCTTGATTTCGACGGGCGAGTATGTTCATGCACTGATAAGTACCTTTAGAAATACAAGGCTTGACATTATAAGGAAACACCATTTGGATGTTTTAGTGTAACTGACATATTTCAGGATGTTAAGACATAGAAGAAAAAACAGTTCAAGATTCAAAAAATGGTGAGTGCCATTTAAAGTTCAAGAACATTTACAGGCATATTTACACAGACAGACAGACAGTGCAGGCTTGAACAAAAGTCCAATAATTATGTTTTATCTCTGAAAATGTCCTTTTAGCTACTAAACATTCCACAAATATTAACTTTAGAACGAGGGCTGATGAGAGTGGTGAATCAAATAAACATTAAAACAGTGAGCTAAAAGATGATAAAACAGTGGATTTGAGAGGAAATCTCTGGGTTTGTAATGTATCAGTACCACATTTAAAGTAGTTTAGATTTTGTAGGTCTACATGTAAATACAGCTGTGAAAACCAATCCATTTGTTTGAACTGTTTACAGTTACACACTGTTGTTTGTGATTAAAGACAACAATTTGCTTTGGACAGAAAGTTAGGTTATTTACTCTCTATAGTGTACCACTCACTGTAATTATTTTTATTAATTCAAAGTTAACAGGTGGCTCTCAGGTCTCATTTCTATCCCTTTCTGTTTTTTCCGTTCTATTAGCTTACAGGTGAAAATCTGATATTGTTTATGATTGAAATGATATTTGAAAACGGGGGTTGTAATGAGAACAATACCTTTTATTTTCATAGTTATAAATGTTGTTATTTTATCTTCTATTTTTTCTTAATAAAATGAGCTAAAAAAAAATGCGGTATGCAGCACATTACCACATCAGTCGGCATTTATGACGGGAACTGACTGTATAAGCACTTCCCCCACAACACATTGTACTGCTTCTGTGCCATGTAAAAATGTGTTTTTGCTGAGAGAAAACTCTCTTTGTCCAGACTGTATTGCCTTTGGCAAGCAATACTTCTTGACTCAACCATGGGGCCTCTTTTCTTATAGGCTACACATGCACAGGCACACACACGTTACCGTGAGGAGGCCTACAGATGATCACGTACAGGAGGCTTTACTGCCATGATAACAAGTTCAGTTCCAACACAGTGATGAGAGACAGATCTGGAGATGGATGTCTGCTGGCTTTCCAGGTTTACTCACACTGAATTATGTCCTGACATGTCAAGTATTTCACAGCACTCCACGAACTTTCTGACAGTAAGCATCCTATTTTGAGAATTTGTCTGAATCATGGCAATCATCGCTTCTGTGTTTAAACATCTTTCTTATTCAGTTTACATCAAACAATCGTGTGTCATTGTTTTAGTCTCGAAGAAAGAGAGAGAGAGTCAACAAAATGAGTCCTGGGTCTTGGTTAAGAATTCCCAGATGAAGTCTCAAGTCAAACTTTAATTCTAAACAAATGTAATTCCCAGAGTCCCAGTGATAGATACAAACTAGATAACATTTGAAGGTGTGCCATCACGTCTGTCATCTCATCCACTAATTCACCCGTGAACTGAAGAATTGTCATTCCCTGTTTTTGTTTCTGTTTGGTTCGTGTTTTCTTAGTTTCCAAAGCAGTATTTGTTTTGCACTGTCCCCTAATGACCCCTGGTCATGCATTGATTCAAATTGTGTCTGTTTGTCAGAGAAACACTTCCTTCACTTCAGACAAACAGTTTCATGTCAGTGTGGCTGCCTTATCCTTACTTCACTCACAATGGGCGGCAGTGAACACAAGATTGATTTCCTCATGATATCCTTCTGTCTCCTATTTTGACCAGCTGTCACAAGGTGTTTGCTTTAGTCTATTGCTGTAAATGATGGATTTCTCTTCATCGTGTCCCAGTCCGGTGTAATTCTCTGTCTCCTAATAAGTCCAACAAAAGCTGGAAGCCTCCCTGTGATATTTCCGAGTCTTTGTCTTGGCGTGTTTCTCAATCTTTTTGGGGACAAATATTTAAAACTCCACCCCAAATGATCTTTCAGCCCCCCCTCTCCCTCTCCCTCTCCCCCTCCCCCCCCCCCCCTCTCTCTCTCTCTCTTTTTCCCTCTCTCTTTTTCTCTCTCTCTCTTCCCCCCCCTCTCTCTCTCTGTCTCTCTCCCTCCCTCTTTCTCTCTCTCTCTCTCGCTCTATTCTCCCGTGACCTGGTTCTGTCAGCTTGACGGGATCTGCTTTAAAGACACTATGGACATACACACATTCACAGGCACAGACATGACTCTAGCTTTAAAGCCGGACACATTCACAGAGCAATGGCTGTCATCAGATAACGTGCTCGGTTCAGTCGGCACAGGCCGTCCATTATGTTTAACTGGGTGATTAGCCATGACAAGAGAGTGTAATGTTGTGTGAAGTTTAAATAGCTTTGTAAGAAATGAAAATTACCGAGTTATTATAAATACTTTTGCAAAAGTTGCATTTCAATAACGTATAGCGTTTAATAGATGCTTCTTTGTGATTTTAGCAATAGGAAGTTGTAATTGTTGCAGTCTTTTTATGTAACTACCCAGTTGTTTTCATTTTAATGTTTATTTATTACTGAGTAATATTTTAAAACATCACCATAATACGTATAATTTAAAAAAATGTATATGTATATGGTCCAGAGATGATGGTTTCCTGCATGTGCCAACATTTTTATACAAAAATGAAACGTTTATCTGATATCAACTAATCTTCCAGCAACAGAAATGATCTTTGATAGACAATATCAATGTTTATTTCTTTCCCTTTAAAACACACTGTGTCTGTGTGTCTTTGTAGGGTAACTCAGGTCTGGGGTTCAGCATCGCAGGTGGGACTGATAATCCTCACATCGGAGATGATCCTTCCATCTTTATCACCAAGATTATACCGGGAGGGGCTGCAGCCCAGAATGGACGACTCAGGTATACACACACAACCACAGAGCGGTAAAAGTTCACTCTTTTTGGTCAACGTGTGCCGCAAACATGAGAATTACATAAATATACAACACATTAGTTGCTGAAAAACCGTATGTAAACTTTTTTTTTTTAGCACGTTTTGAGTATTAATTCTTGACTTTACCAAGCCCAACCGAACTGGGTTTGTTTCTTAACCATAACCAATGTAAATCCACACAAGACAAAATGTTACAGTAACAGCAAACAAAGCAAATCTGGTACATGCAAGATAAGCAATACCAAGAAAGTGGGGAGAAAAAAGATAACAGACCAAAGAGAGGGCATGAAATCTGAATAAAACATTGTAAAACTAACCTTAACAAACTGTTAGTGATGTAAATCATAACTACAACTAAAATATTAGGCGTTTGAGTGCTTCCTGAACTCGAGTTTGTAAAATTTTCTCTTTGAAAAGAAATACATAACTAAAAAATCATAAGAAGACATTTTAATCTCTTTTTAACCATTTCTTTATTAAGCACAGCATCTGAGTTCCCTTGAAAGCGCTAACATGACCATGTTGTGACCATAAAGAAATTTAAACAGTTTAAATTAGAGTTCCTTTGAGGGTTTTTTGGGAGTTTTTTTGTGATTCTTAAATAAAATAATGTTGTTGGGATCCGTGCTTTGTCACCGTGAGTGTGAACAGATTCACAATGCAAGTACACCCTTACTGATTGATGTCAGCAAATCCATGTGCATTTTATGGGTGAGCTGTGATTACTAAGCATGAGGCAGAGAAAGAGCATATACACACTTCTTTCCATCTTAGTTCAACATTTCAAGGAGAGAATCCTAGCAACTGAAAGAATTGAGCAGTTAGAGTTCAAGATTCATAGTGAGAAACTGACATGAGTTGAGGATGTGAGGTCACTTGTCTTGATTATACAGTATTCCTTCCTAATGCTTGTCATCTAGTCATTAGGCTAATCATCTGTGCCTTATGTGACTTTGCTGTGTAGGGTGAATGACTGTATAGTCCGAGTAAATGAGACGGATGTCAGGGAAGTGACCCACAGCGGGGCTGTGGAGGCACTGAAGGAGGCGGGAGGTCTTGTCAGACTGTGTATACGACGCAGGAGGAGCCTCACTGAGAGAATCATGGATATAAAGTTGGTCAAAGGGCCTAAAGGTGAGAAAATGCTGCCAAGACAGAGAAAATAAAGCAGTGTGTAAACTGCACAAAAATGCTTTTCTTATTAATCCACGTACTGACGTCATGATAAAGAAACAACGTAATATGAACATAAACTGGAGTTCCACAGTAAAAGAAAGAATGGGCTGAATTTTGTGATTTCATCTGCACAAACGCAGCAATGATCCAGTGGGGGAGATTATTAGAGCAATTACAACAGTGGAAATTACAAATTAGGGTGCACTTTACTTAATTAGATTTTTACCTAATTTAATTTGACTTGAACTGGTAAACGGGCTCATGGGAGAAATTGCAGCACAGCATGTTCCTGAGAAAAAAGAAATATGAGCTGCTGATGTCAATCTCTCAGGTTTAGGATTTAGTATAGCAGGCGGAGTTGGAAACCAACACGTACCGGGTGATAACAGTATCTACGTGACGAAGATCATCGAGGGAGGAGCTGCACACAAAGACGGACGGCTACAGATTGGAGACAAACTTGTCACTGTGAGACACTATTTTTTTTATTCCCTCATCCTTATCGCTCTTCTCTCTTTCACTTCTCTGCACTTACTATCATACAAAATATTCAAATGTTGCACAGTGCAGCGGGAATTATGTTCTTGCTATTGTCAGTAATACTTGTGCATCTTAAAAAAAAATTGGATATCCCGGTTTTTTAGTTTTATTTAATTGAAGTTGCATTTAATATATGCATCATTCTACATAAACTAAAATATTTCAAGCATTTTACTATTTCACTTTTTATGATTATAGACTACAGCTCAAAAATCGAAAAAAAAATTCAAATATTAAAATATTTCACTATAAGCAAAGGCATAATTATCAAAATTATAACACAAAGGCCTGGAATATTTTACTTTACGGGTAATGAATATAGACTAAATAAAAGTTTCATTTTTTGAATTAAATTACAAAAAAAAAGAACTGTTCCATGACATTCTGCATTTTGAGATGCACTGGCACAGTGTATGGCTCCATGTCTCCTTCTCAGGTAAACGCCTCCTGCTTGGAGGAGGTAACTCATGAGGAGGCAGTGGCTGCGCTGAAGTCCACTCCTGATGTCGTTTACCTCCGTGTGGCAAAGCATACTTCCCTTTTTATCAACGACAACTTCCCTCCACCCGATGTCACAAATTGTAAGTACGCATACATTTTCTCTGTCCAATATTACAATTACTGTTGTTTTGCTGTTGCGTTTTCGTACCATTATTTCATTTCATATTTTCATTTCATATTTTCATTATACTTAAATGCACATATTTTGGCTCTTGGTTTTTATTTAATTGCATATTTTATCTTTGATTGGCTCTTATTCTTAAAAGTCTTTAGTTTGAGTTTTGATACATAACAGTTTCCCCTTAGGGATCAATAGATTATTACTGATTCCGCTTCTGATAAACCTGAGACTTAGTCTATATCCGTTGAATAGTAATTTTGCTCATTTCTCAGTTTTATCAGCATCAGAGCCAACTTGCTGTGACACAGCACATATCACTTCAGCCAAGTGGCTGAAGCTTTTCAGAGCCACATTGTGTTGAATTATAAAGAGCAGCAAGGAACAGCACGGCGGATGGAGACTTTTCCTTAGCAGGATATTTTTAAAAAGCAGCCATCTACTGTTGGCCTTTTTGCATATACTATAACTGTAGCCAATATTTGATAACCTCATTTGAGGCATCATGAAAAATATGTGTATATGGGCCGATGTATTGATATCGCTACTCTTTAACAACCTATTATCGGTATCGGCTCAAAAAATTGCATGTCAGTTGGGCTCTAGTTGCAAGTCATCAACATAATAGCAAGAACAAAATCTGTGTGTTTTGACTTTTCAGCATTTTCCTAAGTGTGCAACCCTTGTTACAAGCATTTATTCCTCCCAACCACACGTTTCCCCATCGGGGCTGAATGGTGACCATTGAAAAGCTTGAATTTTATCTCAAATATAAAAATAGATACAATCCACTAGACGATCATAAGGTTCTTGTACACCGTCCATCTTGATCACGCCAATGTCATGTAGTGTTTCTAGGCAGAGTGAATTTGGAAAGAAATGGATATATTGTGGTTTTAAACATACAGCTCAGCAGCTCAAGCAGACAGCTTTAAATGTGTTATATAACAGTCTGATTATCAGACTGGGTAAGTCCGGGCCTCTGGATTGCAGCCACTTGTCACCTCTCCAAATCTGGATAGTGTCAAGCAACGTGTCATTTATCACCACTCTGAATCTAACATGACTCTAATACATGGCCATCTCTCGTTTACATACATTATCTAAGCACAAACTTTGACTCCTTGTATAGGATCATCAGAGCCAGTGATGGGATGACAAATAAATAAACTGTACTGAAGATTATAAAAAGTACAGTTTTGATCTGTAAAGACGTCAATTAAATTATCTTTTTATGTTTGGCCGTGTGTTAAAATTATAACAAAATATATTGATTCTCTCAGCGTACTCCCCACATCAAGACAACCACATAAGCCCCTACTTGAGCGGGAGCCAGTCTGTTAGCCCCGCCCCACTGACCACGCCCAGATACTCCCCGCTGCCCAGGGCCATGACTGGAGAGGACGACATGCCCAGGTGAGACCTGACGCGCAAACACATGCATGTAAATGCAATCCCAGCCCAACCACCACTGACTCCTGCGTCCAAACGTAACCGAAAATATTCATTATTACCCACACCAAGGACGCTGCCTTTACTGCTCACTGTTGCTTGGTCGGTGTGTGAGATAGCAACATTTCAACAAAACTTGGTGGGAGGATGGGAAATGGAACAAGGAAGAACACATGAAACTGTGGTACAGATCAGCACAAAGGGGCATTTCCAAGAATTTCGAATTTGTTTTGCAAGTATTAAATACTGTAGTTACAGACTGTAGGTGTCTTATTGTTACTACAAAACAGGACCTTTTGGCAACTGATTACCTATTGAGTTTAGATTCTTCTTTACTTAATAGCATTTGAAAATATTCTAATGTCAACTTTCAGCTACTCGACACCAAACTCTAACAGACATTCACATACAACAACAGCAATATGGAGGATATTTTCCAGGCTGATTTGGTCGGTATCAATTTTTTGATTTGTCACGCACATTGATGATTTTTATTCCAAAGTCCAAAGAAAATTCAAAATTTCATTAACACAAAATTCAATCGAATCAACTTCGGTTTTTGATTATTTTTTTGAGAAATGTGTATACTGTTTATGTTAAAAAAAGAAAATACAAGTTAGAATGAAGTAAGGACACGGTTGGATACCTGTACAATCATATATTCACTTCACTGCTAGTAATATATTTCAGGACACATACACAGTTAATCCAGTATTTTAATCAAACTGTATATTTAGAAAAATCCCTCTAGAATGACAATTATAGATTCTTGCTTCCACCATTTGCATTGCATCTTTTCCATTATTCTCCTGTGTGATGTCCTCCTCTGTGGTCTTCAGAGGGGTCCATAACACCAGACTGGGTTCTACAGAGCCCAAAACACAGAGTGACCTTTGTTTCTGCCTTGCTTGGCTGCTGTATGTGAGTGTGTGTATGTGTGTGTTGGCAGTAAAAGGCAGATGGCAGTGCAAAGTTTTTGACTGGCATGTAAACTCAGGTCACATATCTCTACACACACGCACAAACACACGCAGATACGCTCTCAGTGCTGCTCTACTATATTTAATCCACTATAATGGATGGATTACAGCCTGTCACAGCCTTCGTCACTCAACTGGCGTCACCGTGGTTACCTGAATATGACTCATTTCGTCATAACTCCTTTGGGCCACTCACAACACAGCCTGACTGCACATTGGTCATTTTGACGTCTGCCCTTCTTTTTTTCCCTCTGATTAGTTTCTCATGCAAATAGAGGATTATGAGTTTAATAAATGTTCACCGAGCGAGGACAATTTGAAAAACATCTGCTTCCTGTTTTAGCAGATGATTTCAAGTCAAGGATGTGTTTTTAATTACCAATGTGTGCATCCCCTAGGATGGGGGATGCACACAGTCAACATTTGTAATTCCAGTGACAATAACTAGATAATTACTGGTGCTCTGATTTCTGAACATTTGATATCTGTATACTGAACCATGCAGCATGTAGTTCATCATCCCTATGGCACAAGCTCACCTTAAAGCAGCAGCAGAATATTTCTGATATTGAAGAAGCTGCGTTAATGTGGATGTGTCATATTTGGAATCCAACACAACAATTTCAGATTACTGGTTAGAATCATGTTAGTCAGATAGCAGAAGAGGATTAAATTCTAATTTCACATGTGTACAGTGTATGGACTGAATATTAGAAACACCTCGATAACATAAAAACAGGGATCTAGCTCATAGATACTTAGAATTCTTTCTGCACTTGATGATTTTTTTTAATGCAAACATTTTCCGTAAAAATAACAGCCCAATATGAAAGAAACATGCTTTGATTTCTGTCTTTACTCGTTTGACTCATGCTGCGTTTCCTGCATGCCATCATGTTTAATCCTATTGTAAAAATATCAAGTTAAAGAAATCGATCAATAATTGAAAGAAATGTCTTTGTGACACTTAACACACACAAATATATAGATGGAGCTATTTCATTAATTTAATTTAAAGAATAGAATAGGTTTAAAAACTACACCACACACCATCTGATCAGCTTTGACTGTGTTTGAGTGCCGAGCATTATTGTATAGTCCTGAACACTGCCTGCTCAGAACCCCACTTACAGGTACAGTTTAAGCTGAGTCAGATTTGCTTTGGACAGAATAATAACTATGATGGTGCAATAAATGGACATGGTGCAACAGTGACACCCTCTGGTCATTGTCGGAATGATCATAATTTTAAAACGCTCTATACTACCCTTAGGAAGTGTGTAACACAAGAGTTGCAATATTTTTATATTTTATTATGAAAATATAAAATATCAAATTATGTAATTATTCAGCCTGTCTGTCACTGTTTTTATGACTGTCTTCACAACTATAAACCAGCTACACTGAAATTGGTAAAAAAAAAAACAAAACGTTTTTGTAATCTGTTGAACAAATGTCATCATATTTATGATGCCTGACTAAAGACTTTGATATATCAATTTGAGGTTAAAAAAGAAAAATAAAAGAAAAAAAAAAACATTGGATAGCTCCATCTTTTATCCTAATCCAATGTTTGTATTTAATTTGTGTTTCCTTCAGGGAACCCCGGCGAGTGGTGCTCCAGCGGGGGTCCACTGGTCTTGGTTTCAATATAGTTGGAGGGGAAGATGGAGAAGGAATCTTTATCTCCTTTATTCTCGCTGGGGGTCCGGCTGATCTCTGTGGGGAGCTGCACAAGGGGGACCGCATCCTGTCGGTATGAGCTAAGAGCAATTAAAAGAGCATACTGACATGTAACACAAGCACTGCCACTATTACTATTAATAACTCAAATTGTAATATAGAGCTTATTTAGAAGGTTTATTAGGCGTTATTGAAGTTGGGTCTTATGAAGTACAAACAAAGCACCAATGATATTTGCTGAAGCCAAATATTTTGAACTTCCTGTGGTGCATCTTTATATTCAGTCAGAGGGAGATGCATTTATTTAAGCTAAAATGAACCATGATTTTTAACTTTATTCCCAAAGGGTTCAAGCAGGGTGTCGTCCTCAGACTGTAGAGGCACTGATAATCGCTTCAGTATTAAGATGCAAGTGCTGGCCTGAAATGATTGTACACTCCTTCAGGAATCACAAACATTTATGTGACCCAAGAGGTATTGACTGTCGGAAATGTACACATTACTGATAATTATCCAAATTGGTGTGTGTGTTTGTAGGTGAATGGTGTGGATTTGTCCAGTGCGACACATGAGCAGGCAGCAGTTGCTCTGAAGAATGCCGGACTGACCGTTACCATAGTAGCACAGTATAGACCGGAGGGTGAGTGCTGCCAGATACACACGGTACAGCCCATGTACAGTTAAATGCATAAGAAAGTTGGGATGGAGCTGCTTCAGAAAGGACTTTTTTTGAACCACATACATGTTTACATCAGGACCACTGGATGTGAAGTCACATTATCCATATTCCATTGCCTTCATATCATGACCAGGAGTCAGGTCTACACTATTTCCGGAGCACTCATTCCGTCTGCTTATACTGTACTAGTACTGTGTGTTTTTAAGGTGAAACATGCTTGAAACTTTGACTCAGTTTAACAATGTAAGAAAGCTCAAAAATTAGTAACATTTTGCCATCTATAATGTTTTCTGAAAATGCATTCAAACTAACTTTATGGTCATAGAGAAAAAGGTTTTGTAATATATTGTTTTTAATTGATTGGTTCTTTTATTTTTATGTTTTATTGTTTTTCCCCGTTCATGCTCTTATATATTAAGGTTTAGAAAATTTACTGTAACATGGAAACAAACACACACAGACAGTGAGGTTTCCTAATAAGCACCATCCCACTTGTTTGTCTGCTGAGAGTGACTTAGGAGGCTGTAACCAAGGAAACCGGGTTGTAACTCAGATCCACAGGCCCCCTCATTCACCTCAGAAATGTCTTTCCTGGAAGCAGTTGTTTTTGTGTGTGGTGGGTGTCTGTTTCTAGCATCAGCCATGTAGTATTGAGTCTACGAGGAGTTCCAGGCAGGTGTTGTAGGAAGACCAGAGTATGGTTCAGAGGATGGCAGGGACTCAGAAGCTCTTGAGGAGAAGATGGTGGAAAAACTGCATTAAGATGTAGACAGCACTGTCAGAACATAATAAAGTCTCAAAGCAGCTCAAGTATGCAAATACATCAGAGGCTTATTGAAGCAGCATAGCAATATGTCTGACACATTGCACCGAGAGCCGCAATATAAGAATAATGAATTCCAATTTCAAAACAGAAAGTATTAACAAAGATCCTAAATGAAACTCCTTTTCTCTATGTGAGGAAGTTGATGTTAGATATCACAAACAGACATAACAGCCCAGCTCAAGGTATTTTAAACCAGGCTAGTGTGATTTTTGCTAAGAAAAAAAAAGTATTATTTAATATTTTAATTATAGTGGGAGGAGCTGCATTAAAATCTGCATTACATTTCCGCTTACATCAGATGGTATCTTGTAGCTTCTGTAGTGAGTAAGCCATATTAAGATGTTGTTTGCTGCTTTATCGAAAACAACCCTGGTGTCTTAGTGTAGCAACAGTACGATATTTCAGTACGTATCTTGTGTGACCAGTGATTGATTGTAACCCGGTTACCAGCAAGAACATATCAAAGCAGTTTTTCACGTCTACTGTCGAGGTTAAATAGAATCAGAACCATGGACAGCGCCCTGAGCAGGGCTTAAAGGAAAACAGCTGATATCAATTATCCATTTTTACTATAATAACTGATGTCTCTCTTTGATTGACCACAGCGGACAGACAAAGCACACAAGCTTGTCCTGGTTTGTCTGTTGGTTTGGCTTGGTCCAGTACCATAGGATATTATATAGGGATTCTTACAGTGAGAACACAGTTGGTGTCAAAGTTGGTTCAAAGTTTCAAAATTCCGGTTAACGTTTAGGATTGCTTGACCTCCGTTTGTTTGTGTGAGTATTTTTTTGCGTGTGTCTGTGTCGTGACTCTCATTAGTGACTGCTGAATGAACTTAGTCTCAAACCTTCTGTCCATGCAGAGTTTTGGTCAGCCTCTGTGCACGTATGCTTGTGTGCGTCCATCTGAGGTCTATGTTTGTCCCATTCCCGTGGTGATAGCATGCGGTGACCAGCAGTGCTCCCTCTGTTTCACACATACACTTCCTGCCAAAGAAAGAGTGAGTAATGATGACCTCCACCAGGAGAAGGGAGGTGTCTCTCACACAGTTTGTTTTTAAGTCTCCTCCTGTTATTTATATCAAACCTGATGCCCAGTGTAGCCAAAAACAACATGGCGAACCATGTTGTTTTTTTGTGTGTGTGTGTGCACTAGCTTGGGCAGCGACACGGTTAATTTGAGCTGATGCAGCAGATAACAATTTGTTTTAATTCGCACGGCAGATGAAGCACATTTGTGTGTAAAAAATGTTCATGCTGCGTTACTCCTGCTGTCGTTCCTCATCATGTTGCAGGCTCTTTTAAGCTTTTATGAAAAATAAATAAATAGATAAATCAGACCTGTGGCTCCCAAATCTGTTCCCAAATTCATGTGTATTCAGCCAAGGACATGGTTTCTAGTGTGATTTTATTTGGGGGTAACGTTAGAAAATAGTAATCAGACAATCATAAAAGTACATTTTTTTCTGTAATTTCATCTTTTGTACTTAAGAGATGACCTTGTAAATATGCAGGGACACAAATTTAGCATACTTTGTTTATGTCATATGCTCATTCCGATGATTATATACACTAATAGTTAGAGCAGGAAGCTTAAAAAGAGCGACTCACTGTGTCATAATAGTGCCCCCTATTGTTGGTCTCTTGTCAGTCACTGTCCAGATTTCCATGCAATGCAAGTATACAGTTTAAGGAAACCATCTTACAAGTTGTGTTTGGATGACAACAAAAATAAACACACAAAAGTTTAGCACAATTGTTCTGAAGCCATAAGTCATAGACCCTCAAATAATAGTGATAATAATAACAAAAAAAAATACTAACTAATAATAAAGGATTGTAATTAAACACGATAGGACCAAGGAAAGGGAACAAGGAAGCTTTACAACTTTAGCATAAAACACTTCTTGGAGCAGGTGGAATAAAACCTGGAGAGGTGGAGGTATGAATTGGAAAGAGTAGGAATGAAAGTCAATCATAGCAAGAAAGAATACATGTGTGTGAATGGGTGGGAAGCAAGTGGAACAGTGACGTTGCAGGGGAGTGGAAGATGGAAAAGGTACATGAGTTTAGGTACTTGGGGTCAACTGTTCAGAGGAACGGGGAGTGTGGTAAAGAGGTGAAGAAGTGAATGCAGGCAGTGTGGAGTGAGTAGAGAAAAGTGTCAGGAGTGATCCGTGACAAAACAGTAGCAGCAAAAGTAAAGGGAAGTTTTACAAGAGGGTAGTGAGACCAGCAAAGACAGGAGGCAGAACTGGAGTTGGCAGAGTTAAAGATGTTGAGATTCTCTTTGGGAGTGATGAGGATGGACAGGATCAGGAACGAGCACATCAGAGGGACAGAACAGGTTGGCCGTTTTGGAGACAAAGTTAGAGAGGCCAGATTGAGATGGTTTGGACATGTGCAGAGGAGGGACAGTGAATATATTGGTAGAAGGATGCTCAAGATGGAGCTACCAGGCAGGAGGCAAAGAGGAGATTCATGGATGTGGCGAGAGAGGATATGCAGATAGTTGTTGTGACAGAGGAAGATGCAGAGAGGACAGGGTGAGATGGAGGAGGATGATTTGCTGTGGCGACTCCTAGAAGAGCTAAGTAAAGCCGAAAAAGGGAGAAGAAGAAGAAGAAGAAGAAGAAGACTTCTTTTAATTATTTCTTTTCACTTCTTTTTATTTATTTATCTTTATATTCCATGTGTTGTTACTGTCAACACTAGGATCCTACATTACCCAAAATGCAACCATAGTCCTGAGATTGCAGGCAGAAATTTAGCTTTAACTAATGGCTACTGTTACTTCTAGTAGATAGTTTAAAACAGAGATGAGAAGAGGGTTTCACCTCCTTTTAACTCCATGTTGTTTTTCATTTTCAAGTGTTTTTTTTGTTGTTTGTTTTTTAGCCCCACCTCAATGCCTCGACATCTCTTGTAGCATAGCATTAACATTTTGTGGAGCTCCTTCTGGAGCTACAAAAGAGCTTATGCAGTAATTAATCATTTGATTTAAAGCCATTGTTATTAATTGACGTGTAAAATATAGTACAATAAACACTGACTAAGGAACTCTTATGTTATCTTCACTATTAAGCTATTTAATTTTTCAAATGTTACGTAAACCTATTGTATACATGTAAGAGGCTAAAAAAACCCCCAGTAAAAAATCAATTTAAAAAACAGTATTAATTTCTCACCTGGGGCTTCACTTCTCAACTACCTGTTGTTCAATACAGTTATGTCTGTACTGATCAGAAAACCATGGAGGCTCCTGTGCCTGTAAGTGTCCTGATGTGGGACTGGTACTGCGTGCAGGTTGACAGCAGTATTAGTCACTGGGATTACACACATACTGTACGCATACACGGAGGTGGTGTCTGTCAGCTGCAGTACTGAGATGATGCAGAGAGTATTATCTTCACTTCTCTTAGCCTGCTTACTACACTTACTCTGCGAGTGTGTGTGTGCGTGTTTTCATGTGTTAACTGCGCCAGTTGTTAAGTAGAAGATTACGGTTACCCTGTCTCTCTCTCAAAGTTGTCGGAATAGTCCTATTATCTGAGCACATACAGCAGAATGCTTGCCTTCCACTTGTCAGCTCCTCCTCTCTTCCCCAGTCTTAGTGTGTGTGGTAATGGCCTGGTTCATCGCCCACAAAGAGTGTGATTTGGGGGGTTTGAGCTGTCAGTTCTAACAGGGACGTGACTGATTTGCAGCGTGTTGCTGCTTTGCTGTCATCCTGAGGATTTTATTAGCTGCTGGAGATGAAACACATTCATCAGTTTTGTCATTTAACTTCAGTTCAGTACATCGGTATCAATCATCTTGGATTTTCTTTTCTTTTCTGGGCCCTTTCTGTTTTATCTCTGTGCTGCAATCTGATTAGTTAATCAATACCAGTATAGATCACTGTAATGTATGGTATCAAATGAGCTCCTTTCAAAACTGCTATTTTTACAGCCAGAGCCTGATATTGATCCCTGCACAGTTTTTGCCAAAGGCGTACGAGTGAATTGCTTTCAAAATAACAAGTAAAACATAAGAAGTGTAAAAAAAAAAAAAAAAAAAGTGAATTTGAAAACTGGCATGCTCTATTAAATATGTCTTGATTGCTAAACTTTATTCAAACTCTTGGAGCAATTAGAGTATTGCTGCACCAAAAGTAATGTGACTGAGAGAAGAACTAAAAAACAGAATCAAAATTAGCTGCACAGCTTTTAGTGTTAGTCACCATCATTGAGGCCTGACCATGACCTAATGTAATTCCTTGGCCATAAAACATTTGCAAACTTGGCATTTTTTGCAGTCTTTTTCAGTGCCACTGTTGGCACATTCCTATTTGGCATGTTACATTTGGGGAATAGCATCAAATCAGTGGGTGGAATCCCAGGCACAATGCAAAGAACCAAACTATAAAACAAAAGTATAGCTCCAAAGTGCTCCCTGTGCTATAAAACTCCACAGAACCTTTAAACCATCAACCAGAAGTAAATATTCAAGCAATAGTGACAAAAATCCACACTCCTTCCTTTAAGAAAGCAAATAAGAGGAGAAAGTATTGACTCTCTGCTGCAAATTCATGTATTTACTCATGGCAGTTATTGACACCACATATACTCAAGCCAGGTTTATATGAATACAGGTTCATTGATGTTAGGGGAAGCATTTTGAATGGAAAACATTGGCACAATGCACACAGCCCTAAAGATGAGAGCTGATCGTCTCCAGTGGCTGTCCAGTGCTAGAAAATACTGAAGCTGCTGAAAACAGAGAAGGTTTCTGCCAGCTGCTGAATGGAGGAACAATGCTCCTCTAGGGAGAGGAGAGGAGAGGAGAGGAGAGGAGAAAGGAAGAGGAATATGAGCCCCAGAGCCATTAGTCTCTGTCATCACCCTTCCCCCCACGTCTTCCTCTCATCCTCCTCTTCTCCTCTCCTCTTTTTCTCACTTTCCTACTCCATTGTGTCTTGTTTTCTCCCTTCATCTCACCATCTCTCTTGCTCGCTCGCTCTTAATCTGATAATGCTGCATTGAGGTGATGTGTTTTGACAGAGGCGGTCAGATGCTGATGATGTGAAACTTCATATCTGGTGATTTCAATGTGTCACCACTGGGCAGATGCTTTGCCAGGCCTTCACTGCAGCCGCCTTCAGTCGCTTGTTTATGGGTCTTTCTACCTTCAGTTTTGTCTTCAGTCACTAAAAATCCACTCTGTTAGGTTGAGATCAGCTGACTGACTTGGCCATTGAAGAATATTCCATTTCTTTGTCTTCAACAAGTCTGGAGTTGCTTTTGCAGTTCGTTAAGGGTCATTATCCATCTGATTTGTGAAGCACCGTCCCATCAGTTTTGTAGCATTTTGCTGAATGTGAGTAGAAAGTATAGCTGTATACACCTCAGAATCCATCCTGATACTTCTGTCAGCAGTCACATCGTCAATAAACAGCAGTGAGCCCGTTCCATTGGCAGTCATACTTGCCCATGCCATAACACTGTCCCCACCATATTTGACACATGATGTGTTACTTTGGATCATCAACTGTTCCTTTCCTTCTCCACACCTTCCTCTTCCCATCATTCTGATCCCAGAACTTGGGAGGTTTTTTTAGATGTTTTTCTGGCAAAGTCCAATGGGGCCTTCCTGTTCTTGAATGTTACCAGTGGTTTTCACTTTTTTGTAAACCCTCTGTGTTTACAATCATGAAGGCATGTCTCGATCGACAGTAATATGCCGACCTTCTCCAGAGGATTCTTAACTTGTCTCCATGTTGTGACCGGGTTTTTCTTAACCAATAAAAGGATTCTGCCATCATTTATTTCAGTTGTCTTCTGCTGTCTTCCAGCTATCCAGTGCAGTTCTTTCTCTTTAAGAATGAACCAGATTGTTGATTTGGCAACTCCTAAAGCTTTTGCCATCTCTCTGGTTGATTTATTTTCAGCCTAATAATGGCCTCCTTCACTTGCACTGATATCTTCTTGGATTTCATATGGCTAGCTCCAGTCAAACAGCTGCAAAATGCCAATTCAACACCTGAATTCAACTCCAGACCTTTTACCTGCTTAATTTTTCTTGAAATAAAGAGGGAACAGACCACACCTGGCCATGAAACTGATTGTCAATCAACTGTTCAAGTAATTTTGAGCCCCTGAAAATGGAGGTACTCTGCATAAAGTGGCTGTAATTCCTATGTAATAGATGACACATTTCGATGAAACCTTTTAAATTAAAGCTGAAAGTCTATACTTCAATCACATCTTGATTGTTATTTTTCTAATCCTCTGTGGTGGCTTATAGGGGCAAAATGATAAAACTGTGTCACTGTTCAGATACTTTTGGACCTAACTGTATATCTTAGAATTGAATCTGAAACATCAGACTAAAACAAAAAAGGTGAGTCTTACAAATAGAAAGGACAGAGAGAAGATGAGAAAGAGATGGAGACACGGACAAACATAAATCATGCAGAGCAGAAAGAGTTTATTTCCTGATATGTAGGAAAGAAAATGTTTTTTTCTTTCCCCTTTCTTTTCCAATTAATAAAAAAACACATGGAAAATTGGTTCAAGAGATATGGACTAAGCTTCCTAAAAATCAAACTCTTGATATAGGTGTGTGTGTGTGTGTGTGTGTGTGTGTGTGTGTGTCTCTGTGATGGGTGTGGGTAGACCAATTCCCTGGGCCTAAGTGGGGCAGGAGAGCCTGGCATCAACACAACTTCCTGCATGAGGGACCTGAGGAAACAGCGTGTGTCTGTTGGCCAGTGTGTGTGTGCGTGCATGTGTGTGTCTCCACCCTCCAGCAAGCTGCTGTCTAAGAGAGGGAGGAGCCAACAAAGGGTACCAGCGAACAAGAGATAGAGAAAGGGAGGAGTGTAGTTGGGGGAAAGAGAGTTAGCATCTGTTGTTTCTGTGGCAGCGCAGCGGCACAGGCAGGACTGATTTCACACACACACACACACACACACACACACACACATGCGTTCCCTCTCTGTGCCACTGCATACCTACTCACACTCACATTTACATCTTTCTACTCTGGCTCTCTCACATGCCGGCGTCAGATCTTTTCCATCATCTCTCTTTGTCTCGTTCTCTCACACACACGTATACATCTACTCTCTCCCTCTCTCTCTCTCTCATTCCCTCAGTTTTTTTTTTTTTTCCCCATTCTCATTCATAAGCAGCACAGACCCCTCTCTCACACGCACAAACCCTCACTCGAAAGCCAGCATAGCGGCATCATATCGTGCGGACGTTGAGCCTGCCTGACTGCCTGCAGCATGTGAGTACAGCTGAGCGGGAGTTTGGGAGAGACGGACCTGAACTCATTTTCTTGTTAACATCCTCTCTCTGGTATCCTTCTGGCATCACTTTTTAGGGGAAACATATCAGCCATCAACCCGTTGTGCCTGTAAGCCAGCTACTTTGAGTGTTTGAGGAATGTTGTTTAAGGTAGTAGCGAACCTGATGACCAGTGATGCACCGTTAACGTCCAATACTGTTGCTCATAATTTTTATTTCTTATACGTTCTTTTGCTGTATTTCAAGACTGCAGCTCTGA
This sequence comes from Mola mola, assembly GCA_001698575.1. Lineage (NCBI taxonomy): Eukaryota > Metazoa > Chordata > Actinopteri > Tetraodontiformes > Molidae > Mola > Mola mola. The sequence continues at coordinate 2,542,383 of KV751319.1, forward strand.
CTTCTCAATATTCTTCTTCGGTCTGAAGGCAGGAGATGATCAGAGCTGCAGGCAGCATCTCTCTTTATCTTCTACAGTATCTTTGTGTCAATCAGAGTGATTTACTTACCTCTTTCTTCTCCTTTTTTCTGTCTATCCTCGTTTTCAACCTCCCTGCCTGTCTCTCTCCCTCTTGCTCTTAATCCCATAATGCTGCATTGAGGCAATGCATGCTGACAGGGACAGTCAGATGCTGATGATGTGAATGTTTGTACAGTGTCTGGGGGTTTTTTGACGTGTGTGAAAACTCTGAACAAACTTGAACCGAAGGGTTTTTAATCCATCAAATTATGATGGATTAGAGTTGAGAATGGAAACGGCAGACCAGTGTCATCAATGAAAATGTTGAAGCAAGAAATTTAATATTCATCCAAAGGGCGTTTAGATCTCATCAGAGAGAGAGAGAGATTGTAAAGCTTCGTGATGCCCAGTTCATGCTGCATGAATATGAAATGTAGAATCAAAGGTAGCGTGTTGTTTTCTTTGTTAACATTTCTCTGAAAACGTATTTTAAGAAGAGTACATCACATGTGTTTTTGAGTTGTTTTAATGAACCAAATCTGGCATGAACCAAATCCCCACAGCCCCAAGCTGACATCTTGGGGCTGTGGGGTGTTTTTCAGAGCTAATACAAGGGAATTAAAAGGATAACAGGAGATAATGCAGGCTCCAGATATATGTGCTTGTTTCTGGACGTGTGTGTGTGGGAGCTTGACCACGTGTACCTTGAGTATGATTGAATTACTCAGGGTTAATTAGATTCTGGAGTCCACATTAATGGTTCTGACACAAACACACACACACACACACACACACACACACACACATTCTCACGAATACAGGAACATCCTTCAGAGGGGCTTTTTCAGGCTTATTCCCAGCGGCATTGTCATCCCAGCATTAGTTCAAAGGTTTAAGGGAAGCTGTGTGATGTTAGAAAACCAAAGGACAGTCAGCAAAGATTTATAACACATATTTGCTTTTTGTTCTGCCACTCTGAATAAAAACTGTCACAATTTAAACTCACATTGAAATGGCAGTAACTTGGTGCTTTTCCATAACTGCTGTACACTTACAATGGAAGAGGAGCAGTGACATTTTTATAGCCACTAAAAAAAATTGGGTCATAATCTAGAGGGTTTTCGTAGCAGGAGGATATGAAAGCACTGTGCTAGAGCAAAACCATTACACTTTGCATTGATTGGCCAACTGCTCTCTCACAATTTACTGCTTTTTGTTCTAGTGGGATGGGGATACAGCCATTCCTGCCAATTAAGCTGAAAATACTGTGTGAAAATCCATTGTAACACCTGTGTTAAATGTCAGCAAAGATTTGCAAATGTTGGTTTGTAAAAGTTCATTCATAGCATTTGGGCTGCAGTTTTCACGTTCTGCTTGTTTCCCACGCATTAGCTTTGTGTGTGTTTTTCCACTAGGTTAGTTGCATTCCAGCCAGTGAGCAAATTTGAGCTAACTTACTACTCCACAAACAAAGCTGCGCTGCGACGCTGTGTGGCATCACTGCTGAGCCGCTCGAACGTCACGGTTTCAACTCAGCGTGAATGTTAGAATGTGACACATGTGTTCAGAATAGGCTTGCTCGTTGTCCACAAAATGAAGGCAGATGAAGGCAGCTGCAGATTGAACTACTGTGTATTACAGTGTGAATGTGAGTCACTTGGGTGTATAGCATTATGTCATTCCCACAAGGAAAATTACCCTCAAATAATAATTAGTTGAATAGTTGAATTATAGACCTGGTAACCTGGAAAACAGGAAAGATGCAAGGTGAGAAGGAAGGACAAAGGAAAGAAAGAAATGGTTATGACTAACAGTTGCAGACCTGAGAATGTTTACAGCAGCACAAACATGTTAGTTTCTGTTGGTTAACAGAGAAACCAAAGTTTAGCAGATGGGTTGATGAATGGGTATGCCTTCTTTCTAAGATAGCTAACATTCTTCTTCGCTACATTCATGAAAAATAGCAGCAGAAAATGATTATGATTTTGCTTTTATTTCCATGCGTAGTGCTGGTCAAATTTATCTCAATTAAAATATTCTAGTACAGTATTTATAAATGCCACAATGTTCAGCAAGTAGAATGGTTTTCCAGGAGTTCATGTGATGTATCTGAATCAGTCCGTGTGTGTGTACGATTCTATAAATGTGTGTGTCTACGATATTGACTGGGTCTGATGAAACAGGAGTTAATACTCATATCAAACACACTAATAGACGATTGCCGGAGAGAATCGATGGTTGTGTCTGTGAGCGTGTGCGCGCCATTAATCGTTTTGTTTTCCCTCTGCACTCGAGCATGGAAGATAAACTTCCCGGCCACTTTCATCTCATCTAAAAATAAATGTGGTATTTTTAGTGCTACTGCCATTAGTAGGAAATAACGGTCTGCCTTAAAGCCTGTTTTAATCTTCATACTGTAATTTGAATTTAGATTCTCTGTGGATGTTTCAATAGTTGATGTAAGACTTTGTAACGTGCCACCTGAAGTCTGCCAGATCTAACGACATGTGTCCTCTGTGTGTGTCTCTGTATAGAGTACAGTCGTTTTGAGGCGAAGATCCATGACCTGAGAGAGCAGATGATGACCAGCAGCATCAGTTCCAGCTCCACATCGCTCCGCTCCACACAGAAACGCACACTTTACGTCAGGTAACACACACGCAAGGGTGACTGATTGTCTCGTGTCCTTCACTGTGGCACAACTATTATAAGGTCTTATCGCAGGTGTCAGCTCCATGTTTTGTGTACATGTGAGATGCTGAGAGGTAATCGCGTTGAAAATCTCAAATAGATTGTCCGAATACTGCCAAACACACAAAAACATTCATCTCCTGTTAACAGTCTCCGTTTCTCTCTGTGTGTTCCTGTGTCCTTGTGACTCTTGTTCTCGCATGTCTTCTCTAAATCAGCCTGCCTCAACCTCTTTTCTAAAGATCCTTCCTTAACAAGAATCAGAGCTTCCGCTGTATTGATTAAATGCTAGGTCGCTGGATCCAGAAAAGTCACATTCGAGCTCTCAGAGATCAATACATTGGAAGCAGCAAAAGCAGCTCTAATTTTTCTCAAATCGTGGATGCAGCTTGATGAGACAAGTAATTGTTTATAGGTTGCAGGTTCAGCTGCAACTGAATATGATATCAACACATGTCGAAGGGCAAACATTAGGAACAGTGCCTGTGAATGATTGAGTTTTATTTCCACAACTGTCATAAAATTCTCCATTCCAACAGCATATCTACCAATATTAAAAATGAATACTTCTTGTATTCGTATCAGTAACATGTTCTTCCATCTGAATAGGCCTTTTTCACAGCTGTTGCTGATAGCATTAAGGATGGCTCTCTTTCATTAAACTGTCCCGGTGCGTTCAGTTTACATTTTAAAAAGTCTTTACATTCTGTAGATGTGTGTTTCACACAAACATGGAATATTTTTTTCACATGGCAGTCAGAGATCCTTTATATTGTCAGTACATACATAATTTGTACTAAAATTACACTGTACTTCATCCAAATATACGAATCCTCACTTCGCCATCACTCTGACGACACTCACTAATTCTGTAACAGGGGGACGTAGTAGGTTAATTGTAAATAAAAACAGCATGCAATCTAACCAATTTTTTTTGTGACAACAAGTCAAATACTGTTAAATACTGTCACTTCAAAAAAAGATAAAACAGCCTGCTTTTATCTTTGCTCTGTTTGAAATTAATTAGCAATACATCACAGTCTCATTTATTCACATTTCTTTTGGAAACAAGGGGGTGTTCCTGCAGGTTAATTCTGACTGGTCTCCAGACCAAGGACAGGATGGTTCTGAAGAGATCGAGAGCCATGTGTCCGTTATTTTTAAGTCTTTTAAATCATTGAAGATTAAAAAATTTATGGGGTCTTGGCCATGACTAGTAAGCCTAAAGTGGCTTTTAGTGGACATATGACAGACTTGTGCTGGTAAAAACCACTGTGTTTTTGTACTAATTTCTAGCCAAAAACTCTAAAAAAGTTCTAACAATACAACGGCTCAAAATGAGCAACAGCTGACATGAAAGGAACGTGTGAATGTGTGAACTGTGTGGGAGGAGCCTGGAAGGAAACGGCAGCGGCAGCCGGGTCAGGGTCATCTTGAACTGCACACTCTGACAGACTGACTCACGCTGAGAGCAGCACTGGAGTCACCCTCAGCCCTCTGGGAGCTGTAGTCCAAGTGTCCGAGACTTATTAGACAGAAAGACTGGTTTATCTAACACAGAAACAAATCACTGACTGCAAGTAAAACTGTTTGATTCTAGCTTATCTACATTGTGTTGAACGTCATTGTCATTGGACCCGCAATGCTTTGTCAAACTTCAAATGACCTAATACAAGCCATAAAACACATGTTTCCCTTTGTTTGGATATCATGTGAACTGCACGGTGGTGCAACACTGAGGGATTTTTATTTAGCTGTGATTTAGAGATCTGCAAAAAGAGCAAGATTAAGTAACCCTTCCTTTGTTTATAAGATAAGTCACAGAAAAAAGAGCATTGCTTGTCATGATAAAATGTCTCGAATAATATTAACACTAAAATATTACAGAACAAAACAAATTAAAACTCACTCCTACTATCTGGGTAAGACACAGACTAACGTTTTCTCAGAGGAAATGTCACAGAGACAAGGTGACACATGCACGACTGTCCTTTGTGCAGTGATGCGTCTTAATTTATACCATTCATGTCCTATTTTAAATACGCCATGTAGGTCAATAGGTTGTTTTTTTTTACTGTAATTATATATTCACTGCATAAAAGTCCACCTCGAAAGGCGGATGTGCCAAAGTGGCAAAAATTTAGATCTTTCCTGACTTTATTTTTCTATATATAAGCGACCCTAATTCTGTTTCTATAAATGTATTACCATAAGAAAGGGTGGAAACCAGATTCTCTCTCGGATGGACCTTGTGTATGTCCTTAAAGTCTGGAGGATTTTGATTAGTGGATGAAAATAACAAAGATGCATAGATTGGATTTTTAGTAACTTAAAGACCAGCAAAAATGATACAGTGCTTTAATGCTTCGGTGCTTGTAAGTAAATATACTGGTATAATGTTCCTTAAGGGCTTTTTGGAGCATGGTCTGTATTTTATTTTATTGAGTATATGTTATGGTTTTTTTTTTTACTTTTATTTTTATTAATGTTAAGAGCAAAACAAATCAGAGCAGCACTCATGTATAGCCCAATTAAATTCATACCTTTCTTAAACTGCTGTCCCAACATGACCTTGCATAAAAACAAAACCATCAAAACAAGTCACACAGCACAAATTACAAGACAATAGATGAATGGAAGATAGACAGCAGGGAGAAATATACAGCAACAACAACATAAATGAATAAACAAATAAACAAAAGCCCAGTGGACTTCAACACAGGTTATTGCTGAGCACTCAGAACCAAAACACACACTGAGGAGGGGGGGCACTGTTTAACAAACTCATCTAAAGATCCTTTTAATACAGTGCGTAGACTTTCATAAGGAAGAATTGCTAAGAGTTTTTAATACCAAATTGACAGTTTAGGTGGTTGCACCACAAGCCAACCATGCAGGATGGTGAGGTGTGCAGCATCCAACATAATACCCAGCTTTTTAGTTTGTTTGTTATGTTTTATTTAGATTACAGTACAGCAACCGCAGCTGAAAAACTAAGCCACAGTGCAGCTTGAACTAGATGTTGCTGGCTCTGCAAGACAACAGCCCTAACTCATTATGTAAGATATAAAATTTCTACTGCAGTCAGTGGGAGTAAACCAGGTTTGATTGCTACACTGGAATATTTCGTCAAGCATTCCTTCACATGGGCAATTAAGTTGCAGAGGTTCCCCCATTGGAATTGAAGCGGGTTTAACGTTGAGAGCTGGTAATTGATTTGGAGTCGCATTTACATGTGGCCTTAATAATACTAGAAGTTATCCATCAGCTGCTTGATACAAATTCATTTGGGATGTGTGGAACTCTTAAAAATATTTCTGCTCTTTTTTTCTTGGAGCTCCGACATTAAAAAGCAAAGCAAGTTCATTTATATGCTAGTGAGCTGCCCTTTCCTTTGTGCATTTTTGGACCAACAAATGTGAATGTAGCCCTGCTGCGCCTCATCTTAACAGTGCTTCTTGTCGTTTCACGTGCTGTATTTTGCTTTTTTAAACCTTTTCAAAAAAATGCCCGAATACAGACTTTATGGATATTAAGCTCAAAGTAAAGCTGGCCGTGTAAACACAGTAGTACACACATTTGTGTCCACATGTTAGCTTCCACAGGTTAACACGCACTCTGGGACCAGGCCGGTGAAAAATAGTTAACCGCAGTAATTACTGCATTCCGTCACTCGAGTAATTAAATTTCTCACTAAGGAATTAGAATCACGTTAATGGTAAGAACAGCTAATTGATTTGGACGAACATTTACATATCCATGGCCTTAATAAAACAACAAAATAATTTGGAATAAACTGTTTACTTCTCTTGTATTTTTTTTATTATTGTTGAACATTTGGAACATGTTTTATGATAGTAATATCTTTAAAAGGCTCCCAAGGTTGACTTTCACTGCTACTTTTTGTATATTCTCCTCATGCCAAAATCAATATAAAAGCATACATTAAATATATTAAATAAAAAAATAATAATTATTATTATTTTAAATGCTGACACAATAATTTCAAACATAACCACAGTGTTGTTACATCATAAAACTGCACTGCCTGTCCAAAGTAATGAGTCAAACAGCATCAGCATTTTTGATGATTCAGCACATCTTTCCAAGTATTAATAATACGTTGAACACTTGTTAACACAATTTTTGTAGTTTCAGCAATATCCATAGCTATTTTCTTTGCCGATAATTTGACCCCTCTGACACAGTGACGTCTCTTCCAAGACCTCGGCATGTCTCTTCCACCATGGTTGTTAAAGAAATGAGAAGATACTCACTGCACCACTTAAGGTTGAATAACATGTCGACGCCTGAAACATAATAAACACTGCAATTGTTATACATGTAAGGCTCTTATCTACTCGCCTAGTTAAATCCCGGGATTACCTTCTTTTTGGATAGGCAGTGTATTATAAAGAGTGATTTTTTTTTTTTTGACAAAGGACAAACAATGTGCGTCAGATTTGAAATTTTGTTGTTGTGATGTTATTGACTAACAAAGTATTTTGGGGTTTTTTCTTTCTTTTTTTTCTTTTTTGCCCACGTAATGAGTAGACTACCAATCTACATTTTTATTCCAATTTATTAGAAATTATGACAATATTAAAACATCTGTAAAATAAAGTGTTGGCAAACATTGCTTTGAACCTCATTTGATGTCTGTACTTTCTATGAGTTTGAAGGTACAGCTGATTTCTGGTGATCACAGTGCCCTGATGCTGAAGAAGCTTAGCTACAGTTGTTGAAATGAGTCAGCTGCCAACACAGCTGATCATTTATATCCCAGCTGATGACACGTTTGTCCAGTCTAGAATCCAGTCTGAAGCCAGCTAAAAATAATAAAACCCTGGGTCTTATCAACTTTAATCTAAAGTCAATAATACATGAGTTTTTTTCTTACTCTCGCACTCCCCTGTCGACCTCTCTCTCTCACAGTCTACAGTCTGTTTTATTGATGAAGGCAATGGGGACTTCAGGGGATGCCAGTTATTTCAGCTCTACTTCCTTTGCACACACACACACACACACACACACACACACACACAAACTGCTGGCCTACTTTCCTGGGTCTTTTCCCTCTGGATGATTTTGAAACTGCGGTCACAGAGACAGATCACAACATACACAGCGACACACAAATGCACATGGACAGATGTGTGTAATTGCACACACACAGGCATGAACACACAGACAAGGTCATAAGCAGTACTGAAGCAGTCTTTAGCTGTTGTAGCTCTTATATACTACAACAGATACCTCCCTTTATTTCAAGTTTTTATTATTGTTGAAAGACAAAATGTTTTTATTTTTAATTTAAATTGGAATGAAAATAAAATGTTGAGTAAATACTACCTTTCTCACAAAAAATGTGTTTGGTAGTTTCGTCCGCAAGATAAAGCAATTGCATTCTGACATCGTTTGATTGTAAATGTCAGCGCAGTCCCAATAAACATGGTGAAGGGAAAACAAACAAGGTGCTGTGTTTGAACACCCAACGTCAGACGAAATACGATGCGCAGTGTTTAAAATCAAGATGGGAAAAACAGACTGCTGCTCCCAGTGTGAGAAATGGAAATAATAGCCCGAGACATGCAACAATGTGCACTGGTCCAATTCATTGAGTTGAGCTAAAAAAGCTCTTAATAAGGGGCCGATGAATGCTTACTCTGATTGTGGCCCCTCCAACCAATGGGTTGTTTCCTGGACTAAATGTGCGTGATGTGAATTTGTTTGTTCCTCTCTCTGTCCACAGAGCGCTGTTTGACTACGACGGAAGTGCGTCGGACCTGAGCACGCCCAACCAGGCCCTGCCCTTTCATTTTGGCGACATCCTCCATGTGAGCAGTGCTGGCGAAGAGGAGTGGTGGCCTGCCCGCCACCTCAGCCCCCCGCCTCCGAGCTGCCCTGAAGTAGGAGTCATCCCCAGCCGCAGGAGGTCAGAGTTCAGATAGTTTGGGGTGTATTTTTACCATGGGGTATTATCATTTTTACTCCAAACGATTAGACTACATCATCACTGCTCATCTGCTGACTATAAACCTGTGGTCGAAAATGACTCCTCCTCACACCTCCTTCTACTTATTTCTTTCCCAGAGGAGAGGGTGACAGACCGATGTGGGTAGGTTTCTGAGGTTGGAGGAGGAGACACAGCAAATGTCGTTACTGTCAGTGAGGCTGAGAGAGCTGATTGGGAAGGAGGGAGGGATGATGAAAGTGAAGGAGTAGAGGAAAAGAAAGTGGGTGGCTGTGTTAAAATGTGAACGGGGGATTAGAGGCAACAAAGATGAGTGGGAGTAAGCATTGGAATATGGGTGAGGGAGATGCAGAGATTATAATACAGATATTATGAGACTGAAGTGTTAGAATAGAGGCAGGGTGAGAGAAGCTGAGGTGTTGAGTTTCACACACTGCAGTGTAGGGTGTCCCATCTTTTGCTGATAGAAAAAAACATTTCCCAGATGCATTTGCGAACTGTGAAACCTCGGTGCACACCTATTGTGCAGCACTGTTTATTTGCAATGCAGTTAGAAATATCGTGGTATTGTGTTGGGTATTAAAGGCTTTCCTAGCCGAGCTGCCATCAGGATTCAAAACAATCACCCGCAGGTTATGATTGCAACTCTCGCTGTGGTCCTCAGTGCTGCTGCTCTGTTCCCAGCAACGATTGTTTGGGTGTGTACACACATCTGGAGGGTAAAAGCTGCATAATGCAACACTGAAAACACATTTGGCTAAATTATAGCTTTAGTGGAGAAACACATCCAGGAATGGTGCTGCACAGCAAGTGACATATCGAAATTAAAACTTAAAAGCAGACAAAGTGTCTCCTGAAGCGGAGGGAGTGGATCTTTTATAAGGAGAAAACGTCTTTCTCTCAGTCACAGCCATATGGCTGCTGTATTTTGGTCTCACTCTCTTTGCATGTGTTATAGCATAATCACAGCCCATACAGAAAAGCTGTCATATACAAGCTATCTGATCTCTACTGTCCAGTTACATTAGTATTATTATATTCATTCAGCTCATGTGTCATTATGACCATGATTCTTCTGTTTCAATTTGCGTTGCCATTCCGTTTCACTGCAATTCTACTTCTCCTTTTTAAAGAAGAACAAAATTTAAAGCCTACTCTTCTAAAGACAGTACATCATGAGTCATTTCCATAAACAATGCACATCACTTGCACTTGCCATTTAGTCAGTCTTAAAAACGTGATACTTCAGTAGACACTGAGAAGGTTGTTCTCAGCTGTTTTTCAGTGCATGTTAGCTGGTTTTCCAGAAATGGATATGACATACTATATGAACAAATATAATGAAATATATAAATTCATGTGCCAAAAATCTATTTTTAAAATCATCCTGTAAAAAAATTGTGATAGTTTGGACAGTTTGATTGTTTAGCCCACCCACACTGCCTATAGACAATAAAGATCCAAATAATACCCAAAAAGAAGTGAGCTGCAGGATTTTCTGGTAGATGTGAAAAGGTCTGACACACTGAGATGAAAGATGTTCTTTTAGGATGACAGTTCTTAGATAACATGTTTGATCTTTTTTACAGAACATGTGATCAGATCTGACTTACTTCCCGTCACAGTTTTTTGATGTAGTGATTGTAGTTTTCAATAAACCTTGTTTAACAGTTGTTAGCAACCTTGAATGTCTCTTGCCTGGGTAAACTGCCACTCAGTTGATTTGTAAACAATTACTGTTGTACAATGATGACGTGATGAGTCGTGACGCCTTTTGAACTTTGAGGGAAAGAAAATCAAGTCAGCTGTTCGTGGAGGTGCATTTTCTTCGCATTACCCCTAACGTTTTATTCCCACATGCTTCCAACTGACAGGGCAGAGAAGAAGGAGAGGTCGAAGTTAAAGACAGTCAGAGTGACGAGGTCTCAGGAGAGATCGGTGAGTAGCAAACTGATCTCGGAATCCTCTGAAATGTAACTCTAATCCCTCTTTTTCATCTGTAACATTAAGACAGAAAGAATATAAAAACTTGAATCTATTCAGATGCTGTGACACTAGCTGATCAATCAAGCTAATCAAATAGAATATATTGTTTTATAGAGCCAGATATTGTGAATAATGGATTAAACTATAAACAGATCATTATACTGATGTTCACATTTTCAATACATTATTCAACCAGGCATTCACTGTTGACTCTTGACTAGGAAATATTAAAATGACTTTAAACCTTTATGCACATCACTAATATCACAAGTCATGAATATGCTTGTTTTTATAGATTTTTTAAAACAGTCCTTCTGTATTACTTCTAAATTTACCATTAAACTGCATAAAGAACACTAAAACAAATAGTTTCTCTAGCTGAGTTAAATTCATTTTTGTAGTAACACCAACTATGTTTTGGTAGAGACTTTTTTTGGCTACTTAACGTACACCGACTAGCTTTCTTTCTTTAATTTGATATCTGTGATATATAAGGTGCAATCTGGACTTGAGGTGACAGCGTGACTTTAATCACACTTCACACAGCGTGATGATGAGGGTGACACAGGGTCTGGCGCAAGCTATTGATATCACCATGTTGTCAGCTCGCTGTCGTGTTCTTCGCACTGTGTGAATCAGCCGATCTGCACCGTGAAGAGCTGATAATTAAAAATTACCACACAAACACACACATGCTGTATCCCCTGACTCTGAGCTTTGAGGAACACTGCAAATTAGTCTTCAGTATGATCATTAATGCTCTCTCTCTCTCTCTCTCTCTCTCTCTCTCTCTCTCTCTCTCTCTCTCTCTCTCTCTCTCACCCTCTCACTCTCTCTTTGCAGGATCAGGACGATAAAGGTATGTATTCTCTCTAGTGACACCTGCTGGTCAATACATGTAACTTCAACTCCTTTGCAAACAAAATATTTCCCTTCAAACCTCCTCCTCCTCACTCTCAGAGAATAGATGGAGGGTGTTTGGCTACTTAAATCAGTTCAGTCAATCTTAAAAACCCCAACATGGAGCCACAAAATGGATTCTGAACTTCTGACTTAAGGAAAATTTTCAATGCCACAATTTGATAGAATAGAGTTTTGGATTCCAAATCCTATTTAATTAAAGGTACATATTAAGAAAGTACTGAATGTAAAAGTGCTTTTAAGGTAATTTTATACAATTTATATCATGTGGGGTGATTAGATTTAGTTTTTGACAATGCCTTGCACTATATATTGTACTTGTAAGTTTATTATAATCTTGTTGTAAAGTAGCTACTAACAATAAAAAGTAAAATACATTACTCTGAGATATAGTGAAGAGTAAATATATAGTAAAATAGCATAAGAAAAGTACTTCTGAATTTTAGTTCTATACAGTAAAAAAATTAATGTAATCCAAAACTTTACATCACTACAGATGTTTCCATGCAGTACAAAATACATGCATTACTGACATAACAATCACATTTTACTGGGGGACTTGGAAGGACAAATTGAATGATACATTATATTCTCATGGAGGTTTTACTATTCAGGTTAAAATAATCAAGAGCGCCTCACAGTCACATGTTGTTTGTGAACAATCCTACAACTGATACACTATGTAATATGTGTACACAAGGCGTATTGCACACTGGAGGTCTGGAGTTTGAAAGAACAACAGATGCTGCTTCAATTTTCCCTACTCTTTTTTTTTTTTTTTTTTCTCAATTTCATGAAACTGAAATACCTATGCACCGGAGCTAAAGTTTCTCCTGAAATGGGGTTGGAAAAGTATAAAAATGGTGTGCTTCAGAGAATTAGAAATGTTAATGTCATGTTCAGGATTTCAGTACAATTTTGAGTAGGAATCAGCTTGTTTTTCTTCTCAATGAATGTGTGTCAGTAATATAAAAAGAGTGCGAGCCTGTGTTCGTTTGTCCATCTGTGTGCGTGTGTGTGCGTGTGCTGCTGACTCTGACCTGTCTTGTCCTTCCAGAGCTGGTAACCTCTGGCACCAGCGATAGTGAAAGTTGTTCCTGTAAGTCTAGACCCTCGTCTATCTCTGTCTTCTCTCTCTCTCACTCTTTCTTCTCTGCTCGTTCTGGTTCATTTTGCATTTTATTTTCAAACCTCGGCCACTTCATGTTGCTGCAGGTTTGTGTGCGTGCTTGCACATGCACATGTGACTCTGTGTGTTGCGGTGATTGTGTTCCTACGTGCATGTGAGTGTTTACTTGCGTGTTTGTATATGTGTGAGCGTGCTGTGTGTGTGTGCGTGCGTACACGTTACCTTCATCTGCTTCCCCAGCTTCCACAGCTGCTGAAGAGGTTTATTGAAAAAACTGAACTGGGAAAGGGTATGTTTGTCGTCAATAACCCCGCCCACTGTGTCTCTGAATGTGTCCATCATGTCTGTTTGACCAATCAGCTGGCCAGGAGGAGACCCTTCTCACCTACCAACCTGTCATGCAGCAGGAAGGTCAGTGCTCGACTCTATTACTATTTTTACTTTACGGCCGTGCCAACTTTTCAGTTAAAGGTTGATTTTTTTCCTATTTTATTTTTAATTTAAAAAAGATCTAATTTGGAAATGAAAGCATGGGTGCAGTGTGAAGCTGATTTTCATAATTTTCATATGTTGGCATTTATCAACCTGTTTATGTTGTACCAAAGTTAATTACACGCGGCCCGTTATTGTGCTCGGACCCATGAAAGACCGGGTCAACGATGACCTCATCTCCGAGTTCCCCGACAAGTTTGGCTCCTGCGTCCCACGTGAGTATCATCCTGTCTGACATCTAAAATAATAATGCATCTACGCACAGTCTTTACCTACACAACTAGAAAATAATGTTTATAATGCTCCAGTGAAAGATGATGTTAAATACAATGTTGTCACTATGCACATTTTCATGAATTTGTTGGAATCGTATATTTTATTTCAGTTTTTTTTGTTAAGTTGATCGCCAGCTTGAGTGGACACTGAATTAAATTGATTAAATGATAAAATTAAATACTATCTAGGTCATCAAATATTGAATTATTAAAATTTTGCATGTAACTTCTGTGTGGCACAATAGCGAAGTGATTAGCTTTTGTTAATCGGTTTTTTGAATATGGTTGATGAATGGATTTTTATCCAGTTTTTGTGTGGGTAAGCCTGAAGTCATGGACTCATAATTCAAAAAAAACTTTTGACTTTAAATCATTTTTAATGTCTAGGTCAAAGGAAAGAATGATTATTATTTTGGGAGATGTCTGGATCAAATTTAAACATAACGTCGTTCAAAAAGTAATAGATGCATTTTTTCAAGCATGTTTTGTAACTTATTTCAGTGAACACTGAGGCGTGTTATTTTTTGTTTGTTTGTTTGTTTTGTTTATGGTATTCACTCTTTTCAATGTTTTCTATTTTTTTAATGATTGTTTTTACATTGTAATCTCACACTACAACATTCATAGCTCACCCAGTGCATACCTTAACATACTGTATGTCTAATATGATCCTCAGACACAACGCGGCCGCGGCGAGACTACGAGGTGGACGGCAGAGACTACCACTTCATGTCCTCCAGAGAGCTCATGGAACAAGAGATCCAGGAGCACAAGTTCATAGAGGCCGGACAGTACAACAACCATCTGTATGGAACCAGCATACAATCCGTCAAAGAGGTCTCCGACAAGGTGAGTGCAACGAGAGCGCCTGAAGGGAGAGGAGATGGAAGAGAAAACACAAACAGCCCTGCTGTCTGTCTCTCTCAGGGTAAACACTGCATCCTGGATGTATCTGGGAATGCAATAAAGCGTCTCCAGATGGCCTCCATCCACCCCATCGCTATCTTTATTAGACCACGTGGCGTCGACAACATCCTGTAAGTGAAAGTACATGGACATCATTTTACCTCGCTGCCAATATATTGTAGCCTTCTGAAAAGTGTCATAAAGAAAAAAAAAAAAATTTACATTTTACATGATGAGTTGTGGGAGGCTACTGAGGGGTTGGTTTCCTGTTTGAAGTTGTTTTTCTGTAGCTCAACAGTGCAACTTTTGTCTGTTTCTCCAGAGAGATGAACAAGCGTTTCACTGAGGAGCAAGGGAGGAAGACCTTCGACAGAGCTGTCAAACTGGAGCAGGAGTTCACAGAATACTTCACCGGTCGGTTACTAGCACCCAAACACAAGCTGCTGTCCACCACACACACACACTCACCTGTTCAGTTTGTGTGAGTTTTATGTCATTGCATCATGCGTCAACAAGAGACACATCTAAGTGACAATCTGCAAAATCTGGGGCCGCTCAAACGTTAGAGAAGTGGTTCGGCGCTTTTTTTTGCGTGCAAGATGCGATGATTTGCTCATATGTTTAAGTACAACGCTGATTTCCGGACGCTGTTACCAGCTGTAGCTTAGCTTAGCTTCTCATTAAATGTATATGAAGTATATACAAAACATTACAGTTTACAGCTTCTCCAAAACTGAAGCCAAAATGTCTTGATTGCCCTCTGGTGGTTGGCTGCAGTGTGTGTCATAAATCTATGCCCCTCCATGTTAGCAAATCAGATAAGTGCCAAACTAAAGAATCACGGTACAAACCTTTTTTCCCCCGAAGATAGTAAATTCAAGCATTTAATTTAATTAGTTTAGTTTAATAAGTTGTGTTAGGTATTTAATGCTATAAATATGTTGGTAAACGGCCTGATAACTACTGCAAACTCTGGCTCCAAGTGACGTCACCAGAGCAAGATGGTGACGCTGGTATCTGGGATATTTTGGCTTCATTTTGTTACAGTGACAGGACGTGGAGACACATGATCCATCTTCATTCATGTCAATAGTCCGCGAAACCATTATCAAGTGAGTGAGTTGGAAGCCTACTGTATATAAGAGCCTGTACACAAACTTAGATACTAAACTTTTAATGGTTACTCCTTATTTGATCAATATTTTGATTAGAGCAGAAGGTCGTTAATATGTTTTGGTAAACGTTCCTAATTGGTCTCGTTCTCTGTCCGCAGCTATAGTCCAGGGCTCGTCTCTCGAGGAGGTGTACTCGCAGGTGAAGCAGGTCATTGAGGAGCAGTCTGGTCCTTATATCTGGGTACCCACAAAGGAGCGACTCTGAACAAACATACACACACACACACACACACACACAACATTCTTCACACTTTCAACACTTGTTATTCCCCTGATTTCATATTATCAGCCTGCATCCTCTCACTCTCTCTCTTATACACTCATCACTACACACACACACACATTTACACAAGCTCATAAGGAGGCTGGGACTATCTGGGACTGCTGCTTCCTGAAGTGTGAGGAGCCAAAATCTGTCCAGCAGCCTATTGGTGGATCTTCTTCCAGCTCAGTTCCTTAATGTTTAAGGAGGTGGTTCAGATCAAGGCGACACGTACCATTATCTGATTTGATTTCATTATTGTTCTTCTTATTGTTGTTGTCGTTGTTGTTTTCATATTACTGAAGGGTAATGCATTCATGTACGGGTTTGTAATGATAATATTGTCACCAAGAGGCAGACTTTTGCACGCTGTAGCTTTAAGAGCATGTTTGTGGGACAAAATCTTGATCTATATCCCTGTCTGTTAGTATGTCTTTCACTATGGCATCGTTCCTTCTCTCTTTCTTGGCTTTTTGTCTGTCTTTCTTCATACCTCATGCCTCAGTCCTTCTCTCCTCTTCAGTCTGGGAGCGGACTCGATGATGTGCCCCAGCGTTTTGGCATTGAGGGCCAAAATTAAACTTTAGTCCAATTATTATTTAGAGATGTATCAAATAACCATCAGCAACTAAGCTATGAGCCACATGCTTCTTTCTAACAACCAGAAATTCAAAATCACAGCTTAGATAAGAAAAATTAATTGATTAATTAATTGCCTACAAATAAATGTGGGAGTTTTCTCCTGTAAAAGGCCAAAGCAAATTGATTAAATAGGCGTCATAGTGGTTTTAGAGCCAATTGGAAGGCCTGGGCTCATATTTGTCAGGTTTAAGAGAGTTATACATCATACATCAATATATATTGCATTTTTTTTTTTTTTTTTAAATGCTTCCATTTCTCTCTATGATGTTACTCTGCCAAAACACCAAATATTATTTTGAAAATTTCCTGCAGAAAATATACATGTGTAATTAGCAACAGTGACTTATACCATATAAACATAAATAATATGTATAAAATAATGGGGAATGCACAGAAATGGACATTACAAAAAAGAAATTCTGCTTTTGGCAGAGCCTTGTTGTTTGATAAGGGTAATGTAGTGACATATTGACAATTTCAGATAATGAATATATGTAGAATTGAATCAATTACAACTTTTTTTTTGCACCTTGATAAATGTAAAAATGACGCAAAAGGTGAATGCGCTGAGATATTCAAATACGCAACCAATAGGCTAAAAAGACCCTATTCTTATGAACATTGCTTCAGCTATGACCAATGATAATTAGAAAATCATAATCGAAATAATCATGAGAAATTATTGCACAGCTTTTTTTTTTTGTAGTCTATCGAGGGATATACACCGTGACCGTTTGATAGATAGATAGATAGATAGATAAATATTGGCCCAGATCCCCAGTTATTAAATCTTGTGTCTGTATTGGTCCCTCAAGGGCTTCTCTCCCTCCATTCTACTCCTCTTCCTCCTTTGTCTCATCTCTCTCTCCTCCTCCACCACGTTCACAGTGTGACGTCGAGCACGCCAGCATTAAACAGTGGATCATCAACACTATCACCATGATCATAATCATCGTCATTATCATCATCATCATCGTGAACGCTTTCCTTCTCACTGCAGTTGCACTAATTAGGGCTGGTTTCTTAAAAGCATTTTTACCGAGTGTTTCTGGTTTTTTGATGTGTTACACACTCACCTTCCCTTCAGGTGCCGATGATGTTTTTGCTGGTTTGAAGGAGATAATGTGTTCAGGGAACAAGGTTTTGCTTTTTGCAGCTATCGCGTTTTCTGCATGTTGTGCTGCTGTTGCATTAAAAACATCATGTAAACGCTCCTGTCAGGACTAACTAACCGACTGCGTCTTGTCGTGCTGGATGTATGATCACAGCTGAAGCTGGCACCATTTGTGACCTCAGTTCTCCACATGATACTACCTGATACGGGCGCATGGCGGACATTGAAAACATTGCATTTTCAATTGTTGTCAGCAATGGGTTGTATCTTCAAAGGTGTTTTCATGACCTCACAGTCCACCCAGAAAGATAAAATGGATAAAACCATTATTTTCACGGACTCTTCCATTTACAAACTTTGATGTGTAGTGAAATTTCACAACATTTTTTAATTGAAGTATAATTTCTGCTTTATATGCTGTACAAGTGTACAGCATATAAAGCAGTAAAGACAGAGGAGAAGCTTATTCACTTCGTAACAGATTATATGTAACTTCTCTGATTTGTTGCTTGTAGTATTCAGACCTTTTTTTGTGTGTTCGCTGCAGCAATTTTATTGTCCTGTTATTTGTTTTATCAGGCCAATAGCGGCATTTATATCAAGTGGTACCCCCTTTTTGAATACGTTTCAGACACCTGCACGCTGTCTCTCTCAAACAAGAATTGTTTGTGATATTTTGGTTTTGAACCTTCATCAAGCTAATTATTCTTGACAGGAAGAGGAAATATTAAATAGAGAGTGGCCATATGTCAAAAGCAAGACACTTTAAATGAGGACAAATGTCCAAAATTGAAATGAGAAATTCAAATCTACCACAGAGAATGTTTTTTTTAGCAAATGTCATCAATCTTGATTTGGCAGACATGCAGCTGCTCACTATTTAAAATGACTTATTTTTGTCAAGAATCTATTGATGAAGGTCTAGTACAGACATGTCACAAAAAATAATTCTGCTCAAAACTTTTACCCTACCCAACCCCCTCCAATGCATGTCCCATTCAACCTTTTGGAATTAAAGGCCTATTTCTGACGTCTCGAAACCTGTCACCAAATTTGAGAGGACCACCTCAAATACTGACCAAAAAGCTGGCTAGTTCAGAGGAAATATTAAATAGTGGAACTGTCCACTAATTTTCAAACGCAGTGGTTAATAAATTAAGAATTATGTAAGTGAAATACAGCATTTTTTTTCTATTTACAGAAATTCTTGAGTACCTTTACACTTAAAAAAACATAACTATTTGTAAATTACAAAATACAAAAATATTTGGCTATTCCACCACTAGATGGTGCTCTGAGGCGCATCACCTAGCTAAGGTACACTTTTGTTTGTGTTCACGGTCACAATCCATGTAAAATAAATAAATTCATAAAAGTGGCTTTGGTTTAGACAAACTTGAGGTCGCAAAAGAACATTTGAAGACACAACCCTCTGCTTGTTAACACATAAGAAAATAATGATTTGGAATGTCCCATAAAGAGAATATAATCAGTATTTTTATAATAATGTGAAAGTGATGTGACAATGTGAAAAGGGTGGCTTGCAGTGAATAACCTACAGAGAACAAATATCTAGATATTTAGTTCCTCTGGAATTATCTCCTACAGTTCTAGTTCTTGTTTAGCAGGCCACATCTTTTCTGTTCTGGTTCAGTGTGCTTTCATACCGTCATTTTCAGCGATTATGCTCTAAAAATCAACTGTTTTTGATCTGCTCCTCACCAAATTGCAGACAAAAAAACACAGTTCACAGCAGATACTGCCAAAAAGCCAGATACTCCCCTCAGTTGGGGGAGAGCAAATCCGACTGTAAAAGAGAATGAAGTCACAAATGGGGCTAACCTGAAACATGACAATAATTTCTGCAGGCAAGCGCTTTTAAAATACAAAGATGCTTTTGGTATCAGCCCCCTGTATGGACCTGTCAGCCATCCACTTCCCACCTCCACCTTCAATCCCCTAAGCGACTCCTCCAAGCTGACTAGAGACCAGAGACACACAGAAAGACCCTTCTGCTAACAGAGTAGCTCTCAGACCCAAACAATGAATAGTTTTGCCCATGTTTTTTGAAAGCTTTAATATTTCCTCACAGAATGTTTAGCTAAATTGTGTAATCCTCTAGGAGTCCAGCAGTGTTGGCAGATGTTAAATGGTTACTCCTTCTTTGATCATCTGATCGTCTGTTGGCAGAACTGGACTCTCTGTGTGTTTTAGCCAGGGGACCAGGCCACTGGCTGTTAGAGTAAGGCACCGATACAGAGAATCTATTACAGAGATGGATCTATATCTAACATATAATATTTATCCCTACTCTAACTGCCTATTTTGGTACGAAAAAATAAAAGTCTTTATTGAGATTTACTGAAATGCCTGGACTGATGAGCTGAGATGATTATTCTTTATTTTGTATTGTAAAATGTGTGAGTGAAACATATAACAACTGTAAATATGAATATATTTTCCACCTCCATCACGGGTTCGTCGTGGTCTCTGTTGACGTCCAATATGGGTCCTGCAGGGATATCGAGCTTCTCGCTTAGAAAATAAACCATGGGATGTATGAGAATGCTGTTTTATGATGGGGGCTCCCAAAAAAAAGGGTTGGGGAACTACTTGTATAAAATAAAGAGTATACATGTAAATTTATGTAAATTTACTTTTATTTGCACTTTTGTGCTAATTTATTGTCAGAATATATAGTTTTAATATCAGAGGTACATTAGATATCGCATACTTTCATTAGCAGTATCCGTATATTAGGATTATGTTGAAATAAATTATGTATTATGTAATATATTATGTTGAAATAAATTTTCAACATAATATCTTTAATTTCATTCAAGCATGATCAAGTAGTTACAAAACAAATCCAGTAACAGTAGTTAAAAATACAGTTAACCAAAATCAAATAACATACCAGTTATGGTTGTAATTTTACAAAATTATAAATGACGCTACCAAATTGCTTTTGAATATTTTGAAGGACGGCACTTGTGATTCTGAGACCGAAACTTTTAAGATTTGAGCTTAATCCTAAAAGCCGCATTGCAACATTCCAGCTCAGTGAAGAATATACTTGCTGGATGTGTTTTAAATTGGCATTCGCATCCACAGCCATGCCAGCAGCCCTGCCCGGCGGCACCCAGGCACACTCGTGCTTTTAGCTAAATGCTAACATCAGCAGACAAACATGCTCACAATGAACATGCCAATTTTTAGAAGTAATGCGACAGGTTCACAGCCTAAATTTAGCTCCATTTTATGCTATCATAAGTGAATTAGTGCTAAAGAAGTAATAATAATAATTCCTTTATTTGTCTAGCAGCTTTAAAGGCTCTGACAGTTAAAGCGAAAAAAAAAACAAAAAACCACACCCTACCTACCACCTACACCGAGTACAGGAAGCGACCCAAAACAACACAACCCAAGCAGGCCAATTTACTGATTATGGCACAAAAAGGGAAGTTAAAAGGACATCACAAAATAACAAATGAAGTCTTTTTTCTTACCCATCTAAATTGTTTGGTGTGTCTTCCCCTTTCTTAAATACAGTGGAACGATATGTAAGTGGTTCTTGTCTGGATTTGTGTGACAAAACAAAACAAACAAAAAAAACCAATTCCCAGCAATCATGACTACAGACTATAAAATAATTCAATAATTCATCTATAGGAAACAACAATCTAGATGACTAAAATATCCCTCCAAGAAAGAGGAAATGGTATTTTTGTTTCTGGTGTGAACATCAATAAAGTTACCATTTATCACATAATATGACTTAAGAGTATGTACAATCCATTACATCATCAAAAAACCCTCATAAAGGTGATCGTGATGTCATTAGGATTCATTTATGCACAAAGATTGTCTCTGGGCTACCGTGTGAATTTTGAGTAACTTGCTAGCAGCACCTAAAGGGCAGAGAATTTTTCAGAGGTTACTGGTTGCCCCTGCATCTGGGCCATTCTTGTGAACACAATATCTTAACAACGCTTTGAGTAATTTTCTTCATCCTTTACAAAAATATCGACACTGACTCAAGAACAAAGTGATTAAGTAAAAAATTCTGAAGGTTTGTTCAGTAGTTCTTGACCTTTGGAGGTCAAAGGCAACCAGAAATCTTGTGAGCGCAACGCCTCAAGAATGCTTTGAGGGATTTTCACTGTAGTTTTCGCTGTCAGCTTTGAATGTCTTGTGGAGACATAAAAGGCTGAAATATTTCTAGTTTTTATTTAACCAGTCTTTCATACAGCGTGAACAAGTGATTACAAATAAAGGCTGTAATCCCCATGTGTGCTCAAAAATTCTGTCCACTCTCTCCCTTTTGATGTTCTGCCATACAAACTGTATCTTGAACTCTCTCATATGAATAACACATTATCAATATGAGATCTCCAAGTTATTCACTAACTGCGCTGCAACAGGGCCAACAGGTACAAATGGATGAAGTCACACCCGAGTGCAGTTATATAAAAGCCTCATATAATGCAAATGTGGGGTCTTCACTTAGAATTACTTTATCCAAATGTCAGTAGGATAAAATAATTGTACTGAATTGTTTCCAATATTAAATGTCGGTTGAAGAAGGGATTTCCTTCACGCTCCATTTAAGCCCGAGTGAGGGGTGATTAGTCATTCATATGTTATTGATAATTGGTGTCAAATTAAACAGTTCTTTCCAAGAAACTTTGCGAAACTGATTAGGAAATTAGAAATTCCAGACTTATAGAAGTTTTCTCAGCGATAAAGATGAAACAAGTAAATACAGTGAAAGAACTGCTTGAATTCAACATGTTTTAATTATTTTTATATTCGTAATAGGAATCCGTGGGGTCAATTTCCCATATTTAAACTTCAAAGATTCTACCTTTTAACTTCTGTCTCATCTCATTCAGACGTGCCAAAGTTCACAGCACACAACTCGGCAGTCTTTGGATTCACACAACCATCATTTGATGATAATAACCTGTCGTAAACTGCTGCTTTTTAGAGTGCGATGATAAAACCTGGAACTGATAGGGGACAGTGATCCCTCAGGATTTATATTGTTGTGGAACATGTGAGGGAAAGCAATGGGTTCAAAGTCGCTAAATTTCCAATTTTACTGAAAGTCGACTGACACAGCAGCAGATTCTTGGATCAACTAAAGTGTTGACTTCTCCTGTGAATGAAAACTAGAGTCCAGAAACATCAGTTTGGTCTGCATGTAAACTGTACAAGCTCTACAATCCCACCTCATCCCAAGGTTTAAATCTGTGTTGTCTATCCCGTTTCATATTTTAGCACAGTTTATAAAGCATTATTTTTATCACCCAGAGCGGAGCAATTGTATATATTTCCAAGTAATCTGCCTTCCTGCATTCCAATAGATGCCTGCGGTGATAATTTACCATGATAATCGTACCTGCTTATTTCCTGATACTCCCGAGCCCTTGCTTCAGTTTGCAGAATAAGCCACATCCTGCTGGACTTGTTTACTTAACAAATAGAAAAAACAAAAAATGAAGTCAGGTGCCAAATGCCATCAATCTATTCTTTGTCTTTTAACAAATATATTTACGCAATCGGGTGACTGGAAAGGAAAGTGTGATGTGAGACATCAAACAGTCCAGAGGTTAAATAAAGGAATAGAAAATAATATATAAATGCACTTATCAACAACAAATAAACTAATACTGTGGGTGTATAGTAAGGAAAATAAATAAACTGTCGGACTGTATATTGTAAATACATTATATTTATATATATTTTATATTTATATTTTGGATGGCTAACACAGCCAACTTGTCCTTTTCTTTTTGTTTTATGACGCTCATGAAAGTTCAATGTACACAACTCAGCAGGAGTGAATAATGCTGACTTACATACCTCCGACATTTCATTTTGATCTCTAACATTCCATCCCCGTCAGCCTGAAGAGGACTTGCACTCAAAAGATGTTCCTTTACTTTGTAAAAGTAAGCAATGGAACCAGCCAAAGTCCAGTGTTTATTTAAATGAAAATCCACATGTACCATGAGAAAATAGGAACTAGTCACACAAGCATGATGTGCGACATCACAAATCATTTGGAAGCCAATCACGGTCGGACTGGCCCACAGCTGCTCCCATTTTTAAGCCTTTAATGGTGTAATTAAACTCTTTCCTGCAAAAAAAAATCGAGTCAAACATAAAAGTAACTTTTGTTAACAATTCCTGCATGTTGAGTTGAAGCTCCAATTAAGCCCAAACTGTCAGCAGACACTTCACCTCACTAACTTTATTGAACAGCCACAGCGAGGAGCTCTGGCCTTTTCACACACTCAGTTCATTCTTTTTGGCCTGTTCTGGACCAACTTCTAAACGTCAGAGTAGAGATAAGGTGAAAGTTAGCGACCACAGCAGGTAAACAGTCTCCTTCAGCCTGTGTTGCCGCAGCAGAGCAGTGAGTCAGAGAACAGAGAACAGTCACACTGTCTGGGCCTGAATCCCTTTTTCCATTTACCCATCGGTGGAAAAGCATCGCGCCAGCGGAGGCAAGCAGGGGTGGGGGTTTGTGGACTCTAAAAGAACTCCTCTGTCAAGAGTTTGGCCTCTGGCCCGGTGGCAGAGACGTGTCAGGTCAGGTACACCAATGAGGCACGCCTCGTAATCTTAGCCACTTGGGTCTCGTCATTCCTGAAGGGCATGCTGTAGTTGGCTGAGTTGTAAATCAGTAAAATTACTCTCAGGCTCACACAAGGATTTTAAGCTGAGTTAAGATAGAAGCTGGACTTTGACTCCATCGGTATTTCATAAAGCAGAGAGGAAGGCAATTTCATCCAACAGAAGGAGAACGAGACAAGACCATGGCCATGTGGAGGACAGCCGGAGCTCTACTGCTAATACTACACACCGGTGAGAGCAAAACTCACCTTTTTTTAATGTATTAAAATGTATTTATTATGTATTCCGACCTAGCTGGCCATGTAAAACCAATTGTCTTTGTGGTTATACACGATTCAAAAAGGGTTTTTTTGGAAGAATATATAGAGAAGACAGCATTTTCTTTAAGATAAATTTTGGGCTTTATAAAGTAGCAAATTGTAGATAAACTCTATTCATATTATCAGAAACTGGTCCATAAACTTTTTTGCTCGTGACATGTGAGATTCACAGATATGTCATGTTTTTTTATGAATGATGCGGGAGATGGTGGGTTTAAAGATGAGTTGTCTCTGTGTTTTTTTGTTCTCTCTGCCAGTGCTCGGCCAGAGCAGCATCAAGTGGTGCACCATCTCGGATCAAGAGCAGAAGAAATGCCAGGACATGTCACAGTCCTTCTCCCAAGTCTCCATCCGGCCTACACTTAACTGTGTCCTGGAAAAATCGGTGGAAGGCTGTGTTCAGAGACTAGGGGTAGGATTTTGATGCACGGAGCTTGAATTGAACTTAATTGACCTCAACATGAGAAGGATTGTCATAGATTGTGGTTTGAATCGCTGTGTTATCAAACAGTGTCTTGCATGGTGAAAATCTAACAATTTGTATCAATCAGGGCACCAGAGGACTCGTTAAAGGCCGATCAAAATATCTCTGTGCCGGAACAGTTTCATGTATCACATCGTACTTTCCTTTCCAGTCACCCGGTGGCTTAAATGTAATTAAGAATGTAATTGCTAGTAGACAAAGAACAGATTTGTGGCATTTGGCACCTGACCTTTTGCTGTTTAAACAAGTCCAACGGGTTGTGGCTTATTGTGGGAACTGAAGAAAGTGTCCGGGAGTATCAGGATATGGGCAGGCATGATTATGACATCCACATTCGGACATCCATTGGAATGTTTGATTGAATAGGTGATAAAGCTATCAGGGAAAATGATGCTAATTGGTTTATGACAACCAGATGAGCTTTTCCCCCTTTGCAGCCTCATTTAAAAATCATTGCCTGTGAAAATGTAAAAATGCATCGTTTTCATTAAAAACAAAGATAGAGTCCTGGCTGCCTTAAATTTTCAGTTCATTTGACGTAAAAGGACAAGCAGAGGCACGTTTTTAATCATTCAAAATAACCTCATCCCTCAAACCAATCTACACAAAATAGTTCCCTAATAACCTACCTTAAATATGCAGATGACATATTTTTTTATCTAACATACACAGAACACGTCTGCTGCAAAAATAGATAATAGTTAAAAACAGATATAAAAAGGATTTGAAGCACAGAAAGAGGGACACAATGTTGGGTCTCACCTTTACTCCCTGTCCCTCAAAGCAAGAGTCAATCCAGGAATCAAGATGCCGTCTCGGGATTATTTAACATTTATTTTAATTGACTTCTCGCTCCATGGCTGTGGGGCCAAATACTTCTTTGCCTTGCTTCTGTCGCAAACATCCCATTAGGACAGCTAGGACCTTCTGAGATATTAGACAAGCTGTGACCATTTTTTACAAATCAAAGCTAAAAGCGTTCCTCTTTTTGGATTTGCCTGTAATCTTGCATTTTTTTTTCCACTATTGCCATATTTTTATGGTCCTGTAAAGCACACTGACTTGCCTCAGCTTATGAAATGTGATAATGTGAAATGTCCTGGTTTTACTTTGCCTCAACTACAGTTCCAAAATCATCACAGTGTTTTCATATAATGCTCAAAGTATCTCTCTGTCCATTTGAGTCTTTTGAATGCTGAGGACATTCTTTGGTTTGCTGTGTTTCTGTAGAAGAAGGAAGTAGATGCCTTTTCCATGTTCGGCTCTAACGTTTATAAACTGGGGAAGACTGCTTCCTTTCAGATAGCCGGTAGTGAAACAAAGGATGACGGTAAGAGTCATGTTGTCTTTTTCCAAACATGTGTATGAGTAAAATCGACTGTAGTAACTCAGTAATTAGCTACTCAGTAACCTCCATGAGCATGACAGTGCCGATGCCCAGCTGGCTGTTTCCCACTTTCCAGTCTTTATGCAAAGCTAAGCTAAGCTAAGCCTACTGAACGTATTTCAATTTTTGTATTAATAATTAATTAATTAGTAATATTGTAACTCAATGTGCCAAACAGTCATTTGTATAATGTACCTATAGCCTCGTAAATGCCTGTCTGACAATGTCATATATCTGTGTATATTATATATACACAGATATATAATGATCTATATATTATATTACATTAGTTAATGCAGTAATAAGCATTTACAAAAAGCTAATTAATGTGTCATGGAATCGCTTACTAACGGTCCTAATGGTAACTGAGGTACTTACAATACAGTAAGGATGCTATTAACATTAGATAACATGGTAATGACCAATAACTAACAGCTAAATAGTACAATGAGAAGTGTTTTGACACCGATAGCATTGACTGTTGCTAATTAATGCACCCTTAATCTAAAGTGTTACAGAAAGTATCACAACAAGATTTGTTTAGGTTGTGCAATGCTGCCTTTTTATTATACACTTACTTTTTATTACTTACTTACTTACTTACTTTTATTATTATTTATTACTCACAACGATTCCAGATTGGTGAATACCTGTCAGTTTTACTCCTCTTGTGATTATCTAAAATTGATGTTGCTTTTCATCGAGCACAGAGCAGGGCTGTAATAATCTGACGGTACATTGGTGTCAAAGTACACACACAGCTTATCATGTATCTTAATTGCTGTGTCACTCTTGCCTCAGGTACCGGTGCCTCCTACTATGCGGTTGTTGTGGTGAAAAAAAGAGATGCTGACATCAACATCAACAACCTGGAAGGGAAAAAGAGCTGTCACACCGGTAAAGGCCGAACAGCCGGCTGGAATATGCCCATAGGATACTTCATAGACCAAGGCTACATATCTGTGATGGACTGCGACGTCCTACAGGGTAGGACAATCAGCCCCACATGTAGCACATGTACAGAACGTACATAGACTGGACATACAGCTGGAGCAATGTGTGTGTGTGTGTGTGTGTGTGTGTGTGTGTGTGTGTGTGTGTTTCGTGGTCAGGCGTGGCAAATTTCTTCAATTCCAGCTGTGTGCCAGGAGCAAAGGATGGCCCTCCATCTCTGTGTAAGCTGTGCAAAGGAGATGGCACCCCTGATAGCATATGTGACTTGAGCAGCAAAGAGAGATACTACAGCTATGAAGGAGCTTTCAGGTACCACACGGTCATACTGTACAGTCTCACACACACGCAGCGGTGACAGATCTGCAGAACCAGATACGTGCATGTGGAGTGGATGTCTGATCATCTAGACTCATCTAGATATATTGTTTAAATTATGACTTCTTTTTTTTTCAGATTTTAGAATAAATGTCATTTCCGTGAATTAATCTAATCAATAAAAATGTGCAGAGTGTGTTTCATTAACTATATGATACGGTATGAATCAATATATACATAAAAATCCACATTTGAGATTTAAAGGTTTAACCCGGAAAACGAATTTCTGTAGGATACAGTACTTGTGCTAAAATGTGCAATGTTCTGTTTCAGATAATAGGATATATTTGCAATAAAGATATTGGTAAAACTTTGCTGAAAAGTAGATATAATGTCTACAAAAAAATTATTGAACAAAACACTTGCATGGAAACATGCAACAATACATGTTTACCACCTTTTAGTGCATGTCGGTGGCACTAGGCGAAAAGTCATTGGACTGAAGTTCTGGGGTCCATCATCAGGGAACAGAGAAAGCCTGCACACAATCTCAT
The DNA here is from genome assembly GCA_001698575.1 of Mola mola. Classification (NCBI taxonomy): domain Eukaryota; kingdom Metazoa; phylum Chordata; class Actinopteri; order Tetraodontiformes; family Molidae; genus Mola; species Mola mola. Next base: position 2,570,669 of record KV751319.1, read on the forward strand.
GCCGATCCATCTAGACATATCATTTTTGTTATTGTTATTTCTGGATCTAAGTGGTGGATCTAGTGTTTTGACCGGGAGCAGTAGGTTTTCTGGAAACAGGATTTTAGGAGCAACTTGAGAGCAGCTTGTGTGAAATATTGTACACACTTATCAAATTATTTCTTGTGCTTTGTGTCTCTGTAGGTGTTTAGTTGAAGATGCAGGGAATGTGGCCTTCGTCAAACACACAACTGTTTTGGATAACACTGATGGTAACCTCTTATTTTGACTCTCACTTTTTTAGCTCTGTCACAGGCACATTGAGCCAATCACCAGCTACCATTAACAACTGTCAGCATATCTGTCAGTGAATCACTTATTGTTTCCCCAGGTAAGGGTGTAGAATGGGCAAAGCCGCTGCTGTCCTCGAACTATGAGCTGTTGTGTCGTGACGGCACCAGAGCTCCCATCTCTGATTGGAAAAAGTGCCATCTGGTCCGCATCCCATTTCGTGGAATTGTGGTCGGCAATCATGTCACTCCATCTGTGGTGTTCAACATGCTGATGGAGGGCCTGGTACGTCCAGACAGCTTGCTGTCAGAGCAGCCACATACAGGACCACTGCTTCATTTTCATTATTCTTTTCGTTATAGCCATGAAGGTGCAGTTTGACTTCCTGTAATGTCAGTTTTACTTTCCACGTATCACCTGAATGAATATTACAATGGCAAAGTGTGATTGTCTCGCCTGTGCAATGTTACCTACATATAGTTACCAAGATATGACCATAATGTATTCATTTTTATTCAGACAATCTCATCACTCGCTCCATTGCAGATGGATAAAGAGACGCTCTAACTATTTGTCACTGTCAGGCATTTGAACTGCGCTGACGCTACATTCACTTTGGGAAATTGATTAAATGTAATTTGCTGTCTGCAGGAAAAGTCGAAATTCGCCATGTTTTCATCAGAAGCGTACGGAGGAGGAACAGTTCTCTTCTCTGACTCGACCACCAAGTTTCTGGGGACGGAGTCAGAGGACCCCAAGAAGTGGATGGGTCAAATGTACTATAATGTCATGAAAGCCATGGACTGCAAAGCTGAAGGTGAATATTATCTATCTATCTGAACAGGAAAGTAGCTTTTTACTCTATCAAAAATAATCTTAGGAAGCTTATGCTAGAAAGAAAACAATGCTCCAATAGACTGCTGATGTCTTTTTGGGTTCCCTTCATACTTTGTTTCCTTTGTTTCCTCCCTACATTTTTTTTTTTAGATAGGGTAATTAGTTTGGCTGTACTATTCAGTAACCTGCAAAATATTTCTTAAATATCAACATATGACATATCTGCCATATCTCCGACCCCTACCCACCCATTTACCTGCAAAAATTGCAGAGGGCCTGCGGTGGTGTGTGGTGTCCGACGGCGAGCAGAAGAAGTGCAGCGACATGGGCTCTGCCTTCCAAAGCAAAGGCCTGCGCCCAGAGGTCAAGTGTGTCTATGGGGAATCTGTGACCGACTGCATGAAGAAAATAAAGGTAATAGATGTTTCTTACTGCCAAAAGGACAGTGATATTAATACATTAGAAATATAAGGGCAAAAATGTCAGTCGGATGGAGAATGGATTTTCAAAGTTGCAGTGAATTTAGATATGACAAAGAGAAAGTAAAAGTTACGATATTTTAGATGATCACACTCTGATCTAATGGTTGAACTGTAATTATACCAAAAACAACTCATCACGCTAATTAGTTTTGCTTTTAAATGCTGTTTATTAAGAACATCTTTCGGGCTCAGATTGTTAGCGTGCTAGGATTTGCTAATTACAACTAAACAAAAATGTTTAGGACGTTAGGAATTGACTCAGCACAACACTTTGTTGCAACGATATGACAGGAAAAGTTATGTCGTGTCCCCTCCGTGCCACAAACATACACTATCGCAGCCCCACTTTGGGCCAATTTGTGTTACCCAACATATAGGTCTAGTAATACCGACAAATCAGTGCATTACAGAGGAACAAATGATGGCTGTTTTTTGTTTTTTTCCAGAAGCTTCTGTATGTAAGTCTTTGCTCTTCCTTTTCATTTTTGTGCAGAACAACGAAGCCGACGCCATCACTCTGGATGGGGGTGACATCTACACAGCTGGGAAAGACTACGGTTTAGTCCCTGCTACCGCCGAGAGCTACACAGGTAAAACAACAAAAAGACGCAAAGACACGGTCACATCTTTGTGTTTCAAAGAATACAGATACAGGTTTGCCTTGTTTTTTGTTTTGTTTTTTCCCAGGGGACAACGATGGCTCCAATTACTATGCAGTTGCAGTGGTGAAAAAGAGTAGCCAAGACATCCGAACCCTAGACGACCTGCGCGGCCGCAGCTCCTGTCACACTGGGTATGGTCGCACGGCCGGCTGGAACATCCCCGTAGGGATGCTGATAGAGAGAGGACTCATCACACCTCATCAGTGTCAGATACCCCAAGGTCAGCAGGATTCTGGCGTGTGTGTGGCAGAGATTCGAACTGGAGAAATCCAGCGGACAAATAATTGAATATTGATCGAAATATGAGAAAGTAGTGGCCACTAGGATTTCCCACCGCACGGTGGGATTAAATGTTTGTTTTATTTTAAACTTGCATGCGTAAATCGAGTCATGTATGTAATTCCTTTTAGGTTCTATGCTCTAAAATTTCATGGAATGTAGAGTACATCTTTTTTTAAGAATGACTCCAGTGTGGAGTTCAGTTGCCTGGATCGAAGACATAAATCCCTTTTTTTTTTTACATCAACACATTATGAAGAGTCTGGTTACATGGAGTGGATACCAACTGTGTAACACTCATGTTTCTGACTCAATAATTGTAAAGATACTGTATAAAAGATTTCTTAGTAGATTTATTTCCAATTAGAATTTGTTTGCTTTCATAAAGAAAACAGAAAACAGTGCCCTTTCTGGAACTGACTGATCAAATGTCAGCAACATGAAGCAGAAACATTCGTAGTATGCGACATCTTACAGTTACTGAGTCAAAAAAACACACAAGCGTTTCACTGTAAATATCTACAGCATGTTAGCAGACAATTGCAATAACATTTTGACCAAATATTTTCAAATAACTTTAAGAGCTTAAAACAGAATAGGACAAAGATGGGAAAACACCTGTGTTCTCCCTTAAGACAACTGAGCAGGCTGCCATATTTGATGAGTTGGCTGTGAAAACCTGATGAATGGAAAACCTACATCTGTTATTACATGAATAGTTCTCCTCCTCTCAGCTGTAAACAGTGGAGTTACCCTTAAAAGCGCTTCTTTTATTTTGGCAGAGCATGTCGTTACACTTGAATTTTGCTTTGATGCTTTGAAATTCAATTTCCTTTTCCCCCTCCTATGGTCAGCTGTGGGAGATTTCTTCAAGCAGAGCTGTGCACCCGGAGCCAACCAGCCCGGTTTACCCGGGAGCCTGTGTAGTCTGTGTGTGGGAGACAGCTCCGGACAGAACAAGTGTGAGAAAGGGAAAGACCTGTACGAGGGATACACCGGTGCCTTCAGGTAACCCCTCCACCTCATCAGGATTACATGCTGAAATCTATATACACAATTCAAATTTGATTACCACCAAGAATGTTAATATCTTTGTTTGGGTTTTTTTTCTTTACCTTTCCGATGCCATATAATCAAATCGCATCAATCCTGAATACCGCCATGAGGGAAATTTTTTTTTTTTTTGTTTTACTATGGAATTGCTGCATATATCGACAACAATACAAATCCTACACATACTGTATGTTTTTAAGGAATCTAATATCACATTAATATCATAGGTTTTTCAGGGTGCCAGCTGATTAACATGTTGAGGGTGGGGGGGGATCTGATAGTTACTTGACCTAATGCCACACTTGTGTGTGTCTGTCGGTTGATTCAGGTGTTTGGCGTCGGGCAATGGAGATGTAGCTTTCATCAAACACACGACTGTCATCGAGAACACTGATGGTAAGAGGCAGAATTGTGCCCTCTTAGGTGTCTCACCATTTTAAGGAACCTTCTCAACCCCTGCACTTTGTACATTGTTCAGGTAAGTCCAGTGAGTCGTGGGCGAAGGATCTCCAGTCTAAAGATTTCCAGCTGCTGTGTGCTCAGACCAGCAAAGCCGAGGTGACGCAGTACAAGTACTGTAATCTGGCCAGAGTCCCTTCGCACGCCGTGATGGTCCGCAATGGCACCAACATCCACAATGTGTATGGACTCCTGGACAACGCACAGGTAAGACTGTTTATATTGTCTGTGAGTCAGAGAGTGACAGCTGCCAAAGTGCACAGACGGATAGATATTATCAGCAGCCCCTCACAGAAAGTATTTGTCGACTTTTTTATTATGAGAGTCTATCGAACTGGGAAGAGCAGGGGCTACAGTTATCCACTGTACTGTTGCCCTTCACACGGCCCCATAATGGCAAAATGCCCCCCAAAAACATCAACTTAAAAATTCTTGGCGACAAATTCAACAAACACTGTGATTGTTTTTGATGTTTTGATCATCAAACACGCGTGTCATCGTGTAGTTGCCTTGCAACAAAAGTTGAATTCAGCTAACATAGAACATGCACTCTACCCAGTGCTTTTTCACATGTTATCTTTGAATATATTCAAACAAGAAATCCTTAGAGGGTGGCACAGCCCTGCATTGTAGACAAGGACCCTGAAAGATTATTTTCTTGCAAGACACCAGCAGTGACATCAACAACTTTTGGAAGAAGACACCAAACAAGCAGAAGTAACAGAAAGAAAATTTCCCAGGGAAAAACAAATTTATATCAGCAGCAACCATACACTTCAAAATGAAAATATCAACATCAACAACCACGTCACTTGGGATTTTACAAGATTATGGTTATACGATCAAGCTAGCATCCATCCACACGCTGGCAAGAAATCGTTTTTTACATTATTACACTTGCAGTTGAGCAGCCAACTATCTCTCTACAGATTCTGATGGATCCAAAATGGAGTTAAAGTGTGCTACACGAAAACCGTGATGTTAACATGAATTTGGGCCATAAATATTAGATAAATAATAGATAAATAAATGTGAAAAAACTGTTCAGTGTCGCAGATCAACCTGTTCTAGCAGCATCATTGCTGTCTTTCACCAGTTGAAGGGCTCTCAGGTCCACATTTTCTGCCTTTTTTGGGGTTTTTTTCTCATGTCCGGCCTGCTCTCTCTCACTGAATGAGGTTCAATGGAAAATCACAATACCGTTATTATTGATTATTATTTAAGGCAGAATCCATGTAGAATGATAGAGCGCCGGCTGTAGGCTGCTGCGGCAGAAATGTGGCCTGTGTGGAAGAACAGCTGGCGCGCCGCCTGTGTGCACCAGCCATTGGATCATTTGGTTGCTTATTCAGCTTTTCTTTGTTTCTCTGTAGAAACATTTTGGCAGCGACACAGGTGACGTTTTCAGGATGTTTGACTCAGCGAAATACACGGGCGCTGACCTGATCTTCAAAGACTCCACTGTCCGCCTGGTGGGTGTTGGCGACAAAAAGACCTACCAGGAGTGGCTGGGCCAAGCCTACATGGACTCACTGGTTGACATGGAGTGTAACTCATCAAGTGCAGGTAAAAACATACTAAACTGCATAAATCATTGCTTGCAATCCAATTCCAATATGTTTGTAAAGGTTTATCTAGCTTGTTTGTCAATGATAGGCCCAAAAAACAAATTTTCATTTAGAGACTCAACAATCAAATATGTTACGTGACACAGTTTTAACAATTAAACAGAAAGGAACATTTTTTAATAAAGCCAACATGACAGCACTGGCAAACTCTGATCAGGTTCAACACTATTTCTAATGATCACGCTTTAGAGACGGCACATGGAGGACTTTGGCTTTAACACAAGTTAAGGCACGTGGCACAAGTCACCTTAGCATTTAATGGCCAATATGGCAGACTGTGTGTTGTTATCTTGTTTACAACCTTTAATAATCCTCTTGACGTTCTCCTCCTCTTTCAGTGATGTCCTCTGTCTGGCTGCTGCTGCTTTCTCTGTTCAGCCTCATGCTGACCAACCTCTGGGTGTAAACAACACATGTATGAATCCACAGATTAGCCCTGCTTTCCTGGTGACCTGCTCTTTTGATCCTTGGGTCTGCGCTTTAATCTTACATTTGTATGTACAATTACTACCTAATTGCCTATTATTGTCACATGCGGGAGGATACCATGTTGGGTCTGAGTGGCGCTAGTGTAGAAGCAACTGAAACACAATACCTCTCTGTTTTTGGACGTATTGAGAAATGGTTTGTTTACAACAGCTGTGCTGCCATATCCATGCGTATGCTGCCACCTGTTACATTGCTTTGGTGAGCGGTGACACTCTGTAGCTCCACAGTTTTACAAAGAACATATCTTATTTTGAACCTCACATAGACCACAGTTAATGTTTTAACTTCTGGTTTAAAAACAAAGGATGGAACCCGCAACTTTAAATAAAGACATAGCTTTAATCAAGCTTTAATCCAAGCGACTTGGGGTGATTCACAGACCAATTTCGACATGTGTAGCGCTAAAGATGCAAAATGATTTCTGTTGTAATGTATGTGAACTGACACTTTTCAACTCATTCATGTTAAAATCAACACATTCAACTTGTTTCTTGCACAAAAGGCAATGAAACTAAAATAAAAAATTTAAAGCTGCCCACTTTCAGATGAACCAATCCCAGATCGGAGCCCGTAATTTTCGAAGGTTTCATGTGAAGGAAGAAGTCAGATTGCTGTTCTGCTCTCTGAGAATGCTAAGCGAGCCATGTTAGAGCTGTCTCTCTCTGTGTCCAGAAGCTGTCTGCTTCATGTATACTCCTCAAATGTCTAAAAATCAACATGCTAACATAACCCAGCTTTAGTTCGATGGAGCCTGATGCATGTTGAAATCTTTTTTATGGTTATGGTTTATGGTAATCTGATGTTTTTGGATGGAAAGTGCTTTCTGTTTTCTGGCACAGAGGAAGTAAAGCTCCCACCTGTAGCCATTTCTCCTTCCTTTTCTAGTGTTTTAATTGATGCATTTGGACACCGATGGAGTAAGTGTGACACAGATCCTATCAGATTTGGGGAGAACATAATCATATCCTGTGGTTTGTGCTGAAGAGTGAATGAGTCTTTGTTTGGATTATGTAAGTCAAAGACATTTGTGTTCAAAATTAAAAAAAAAAAGCCTATATATTGCTTTCCGTACAGTAAGAAACGACTCCCTTCAGGCGAGGGAAGGAACTTGGCTTATTGATGTGGAAGAATTTGAGTTCCATGTCCTCTCACCCAAACATCTCCCTTCAAAAATGTCTCTTTCTTAATCAAACTATGGTGTACTGTGCTTCCTGCTGCTTGGTATTTTTTTTCCTGTTTGAAAACGTTGATTTGAATGTGTATTTTCAGATATTGAGCGATTTATTTTTATATAAAGGGTCAGGTGCCATATCAGTGTATATGTACTGACTCGTGCTGTCAGAAACGGGTGCCTTCTCTTCCTCCTGATAAAGATTTATTTCTGTGTGAAATAATGTCACATGTGACTAATATTTAGTTGCCAGGCCAGTGCGTCTGCATAAGTATTACTACGTAAAACTGCTGACTTAAGCTGTTTTCTGTAATTTTTCAAATAAAACAGATTATAGCAAAAACCCTGTGTTGAGATCTTTTTGAGAACTACGCCTGCATTTCCTCACAGGTTTCATATATCTGTTTAAGAAAATCATTCAAGCACTTTAAAGGTACTTCAAGTAACAAGTTACAGGCTCTTAAAGCCTTTATCGTTGCGTTAAAACTTTTAAATAATGCAATTACCATTTTAAAGAATTCATTTAACTCCTCAGCAATCAATATACAATTATATATTGTCACTCACGCCTTAGTTTACCAGCTGTTGATAACGATTATTGTTATTTAATTATTTAATAATTAGAGACATAAAAATGTTATGTTTGAATTACTTAACTTTAAAAATAATTACAAAAAAAACTTTAAGAACTTTTTATGAACCCTACAGAAGGCTTTAATTTTAGCCTCGTGGGGGAGAAACTACATCTCGTATCTCTCTCTGTACATGGAAACTGCAATTTATTATAAACTGAACAAAAAGGTGATTTTCACTTTTATCTGTATGTACTAAAGACTAACCATTATTTTCATAATTAAAGAATCTGCCTATGATCTTGACCAATCCATAACCTCATAACATCAGAATGAACGCTCTGTCACATTGTGATATTTCTTTGCCCAACTAAAAGTCAAAAACTTTGATATTCCGAAGACAAAGAATGAGCTGCAGCAAAGTTTCACATACTGAAAACATAAATGACCCAAACAATCCTTTATGATTAAAGAAGCAAGTTTTGCAACAAATCCCTCACTGATTTATCACTGCACCTTGACCTGACAGTACAGTCGGTAATTTAGTGGCGATATGTTGACACAGACCCAGGAGTGAGCGTTCAAATATCTTTCCAGCGTTTGACGTATATCTGCAGTTGACAAAACAGTTGAACTTTGAATTACCATGAGACAGGTGAAACGCAAACTTAATGTCTTTGCAAATAGCAGCTCCCTACCTGATGTCAGCCCACACTGCAGCGGCTGCACAAATCTGTGCTTTAACACACCCATCTGAACTGAATCTAAAATTCAGCTCCAGTGTGCAGAAATTTAACAGAAAATAAAACCCAAGTGACACAGGCTAGCAGATTTAATTCTAATCTTTATTTATACAGTCTAAACAGAAAGGACATTCACTTTCTATCGGTACAAACGTCACTATGTATTTACATTTCTAGCCATCAACGTGATTCACCGGGACAGCAACACATATAGATTAATAAATATATTTGGCAGGATTTGTTGTCTGGCGCACATTGAGGGAGAGAAAAATCATTAGATGAACCGTGATTTTTAAGAAAGCACCGATATTAAGGAGATAAATGGGTGCAGCCATAATGGTTTTATATCGTGGGAAAATTTGAAGACGTCATCAATATGCGTCTGTTCTCCTTAGGAAAATCATTACTGGAATAACTTAAAACATGTCCAGCAAAATTCATACTTATCTATACGACTTCTGAGAAATGTGACTGCAGTGAGTCAAATTTGTGGTAATAGGATCTCTTCGCGTTCTGGAGGCTGGAGTTGCCAGCCACAAAGATGGCTTCCAAGTCTCTTCAACGCCGGTTTGCTCTCTTTATTTCTTGATCTGCCTGGATCCGTCCTTCCACCCCTCCTTCACCTCGTTCACAAACGTGTCTCTGACTCTGCGGAGGCGGCCGCCCATCTCGCCCAGGTCTCCGGGCACTTTGCCGGCCTCCTCTCGGACCTGCCGCAACGTCTGCGAGCGCAGCGCCCGCTCCGAGGCGTCCCGGCCGAATATCTGAGCCTTGGTGATGGCGTAGGCCGTGATCTGAGCCGCCCTGCGAATAGGACGAGACTCCGCCAGCTTCTCGACCAAATGGAGGTTGTTGATGAGGCTGAATAACAACCGGGACAGCATATCGACGGCTCCTCCCGGCACGTTAGCTTAGCAAGCTAGCAGGCACAGTCACACTTCGTGGTGTCTGCCCCGAAATGACACCGACGTTCGCCGTTACCTGGAGACACAGACGTATCGACACGGTCTTATTGTGTCCTGCGTGTTCCGTTTGTGGAGTAAGTTGGATTCGAGACGCAGTGAATTAAAAGTTGCCTCACTTCGGCTGAGCCCGGTGACCGCTACGTCCCCGTGGCTGACATGACAAACCGAGGGGCGGCGCAGAAGTTAGCTTTGAATTCGACGGTGGAGAACCCTCGACAAACAGAGGAAAAAGTGTTGTTTTTTTAAAAAAAATTCAAATTAATAAATGCCGAAAAAGTCAAATACTTTTTTTTACTAATAAAATTAGACCGTTTCAAAATCATACACACGTTTTATCCGGCTAAATATCTCCTCAACCATTTTAACTTTGATATAAATGTAATTTGTACCTTTTGCACAGCTCAACCTGACATCGTACCTCATCTTTTTCTTTTCTTTTCCTTGTTCTATTTTAGCACTGCCAGTATTCTAAAAAGTTATGGAAAGTTAGTTACTTTATGAACATGTTATAGTTGGATTATTTAACTTAGTTTAAATTTTATATATAATTACCTAGTAAAACATATGTAAAAACTCTGAAATCCTGTTGCAACAAGAAGACTCTAAAAATGTGAATATGTGTGTTGCTCTAAATAGTGTAGCTATTTCCAAGTTTACAAAATTACTTTAATTTTTGTATCTTTCATTTTGGCTTTATATCCGGTCGTCACTTTCTCCTGTTCCGTTTACTTTATCGTGTTGGATTGCATTATTGCATTGTCGTGTAATTGTTGCATTATGTGTTCATTTTCTAAATTTAAAATCTGTTGAACGTGTAGTTTGTTAAATAAATTTTAAAAAAAAAAGTGAATGAGAAAAGTTTAAA
>KV751319.1:2581429-2662848 GCA_001698575.1 Mola mola
GACCGTAACGCCAGTCGGTCAAGCACTTCCGGGGTCGCGTCGTACGTGCGTCCGCTTTCGGTAACAAATTTCCCGACTCATTTCCCTTCTGCTCCAGCCCTGTCGTTGAGCACCGTGTTCTTTAGCAGCCGCTCAAGTGTCAGAGGAGCACAGCCATGCGCGTGTTAATGTTCGCGGCCGTGGCCGTGCTGTCCCTGTGCGCAGTGGCAGTGAGCGGAGCCGAGAAGAAGAAGCTGCAGATCGGCATTAAGAAGCGAGTGGACAACTGTCACATCAAGTCCCGCAAAGGAGACGTGCTGAACATGCACTACACGGGCAAGCTGGAGGACGGCACCGAATTCGACAGCAGCATTCCCCGCAACAGCCCCTTCACCTTCACCCTGGGCACCGGTCAGGTGATCAAAGGCTGGGACCAGGGCCTGCTGGGCATGTGCGAGGGCGAGAAGAGGAAGCTGGTCATCCCCGCCGAGCTCGGCTACGGAGACCGGGGAGCTCCTCCGAAGATCCCCGGAGGCGCGACGCTCATCTTCGAGGTGGAGCTGCTCAGCATCGAGAGGAGGCCCGAACTTTGATGAGGAGGAAATGGCAAACTGGGCAACTTTAAAAACGTGAGTTATCACTGATGGTGTTGCTTCTGAGTAAGATTCATGGACCACAAAACAAACAGGAGCCGCTGGGAATCACCAGCCAGACTTTGTCAGAGCTATTATTCATTGGAACTGTCGAATAATAATGAACGATGTTAATCATATTTGTTTCAGAGCCTCAAGGGATGTCTTTCGATCGATTTTTACTCACATTAATAAGTTAAAACAAAAAGTCTTCATTTTTTTTAACGGTAACAACAAAGAAAAGCAGCAAATCTGGATATTTAATGAGCTTGAACCAGCAAATGTTTAACATTTTTGCTTGACACAATGTTAAAACGATCACTCGAGTTCCACAATAGTTTAGTCAATTTCCTTTTTTTTTTTTTTTTTTAGTATGCTGGTGATTAATGATGGAACTAGAAGCAGTGGCCATAGTGAGTTTAATGGTTGCAGATGACAGGAAGTGACTATTTGAATGTTGGCGCTAATCCAGCCTGTATTGGATTTAACAGCAATAAATAAATGGAACCGTAGATCCACTTTTGAGCCCAAGTTCTGAATCTGAAAGCACGCCTACTTACACAGAGATCTGCTGACACGCCCGTGTGCACATTTTGCGATACTTTATGCCGTTAACATTCATTTTACTGAAATTTCCCTCCAGGTTCCAGGAGCTGCTGTAGCATTAAGTGGACATATCTGACCTCTGATGAAGACTACACGGTAAATCTGCGTGTAGAGCTGGTCACCCCACAGCAGAGCCTTTTACTGCCATTTCACCTGGCTACTTTGCCCTCCTTTATTGGAATGCCGTCAGAAGAACTGACTGCAATGACCAGTTTTTGGTAGTGGCCTGATGATAACAACCCTCCCTGCCATTTCACCTCAGCTACAGTTTTAATTTTCTGTGATTTGTTCTGTGATTTCCATTTTCATATCATAAAATTCTTTCCACATAAATGTAGTTTGTTAACCTGGTAAGATGTCAGACGGGGGTTATATAAATGTTTTTGCTAACTTTAAATGTTTGACTTATGAAAATAAAATCTTGACATTACTGGAAGATTTGTAGTGTGAAGTGGTTTTGTTGGACAAAAAAATGTTGTTTTTTTACAGTTTTCCTTTTCTTGTGTATATCAATGATCTTCTTACTATGTGTAATACCCCTAGATTACTCTCATATGGATTTATAACGCACTCTGTTAACACTGTTCAAACTTGTCTGTGAAGCCTTACTTGTACTAGAATATTCTAATTCAATTTACAGTTTCACATGCCGTTTAGGGGCAAACACTACAAATAAGGCTGTTTTCAGGCATGTGATCGCAGGAGCATTGAGGGCAGTTAAATCACAAAAATGACTGAAAAACAACTTAAAAATAAAATGAAAAATCATTAAAATATCTACCAGACAGCAGGAAAATAGGATATTATGCAAAAAAAAAAATGTCACTGGTCAGCGACAGCCAATAGTGTGGCACCACATCTCAGTACCAGACAGCAGGAAAATAGGATATTATGCAAAAAAAAAAAAAATGTCACTGTCTGGTCAGCGACAGCCAATAGTGTGGCACCACATCTCAGGCAGCTTCAGGCCTCAGGGGGCCAGTCATGTGTCTTGGTACACTTCACACAAGTTCAGAGAATCGGTTTCAGTGTATCGGGTCATTGGTACAGTCAAATTCAAGGTCAACAAACATATTCAAAACGCTGATTAGTGAAAATCAGCCTTTCAGTGTCATAATGGGCAGACGTGCTCTTTTTTCTTTTATTCCATGACGTTTATTTTTTCACTAATCGTGAGGTATTTTTAGGTCTTGAAATTCTAATGGTGCCAGCATTTTTGTTTTTTGACAAATAAAATCATTACATTCAAAAGCTAAACTGCAATAGTGCTTTAAACACCAAAGTCGTCTCTGTGACGGCTTCAACATGTTCCACCCGGAGTTTTTAAGGCGGACACGTAAACCGGAAATACACAGCCATTTCCGTAATGCTAACAATCGAATATCTGCTGGCCACCTGTCTGCGATTCCTTCACAATGTCTGTTAAATTAAATGCATTGAATAGCGATTCTTATACTGACATTAGTCAGTACAGAGATCAACATTTTAAGGTAAGATGTGAAAATATTTCTTGAATAATATTTCAGGAATCATAGGTTTTTAAATTTGTCCCAGCACTTGTTAGCTAACAGTCCACATCCGTGGGCAAACAGCAGGGCAAATAGCTCATGTGTTGTACGATTGTAACCTCAAATTCGGGACTTTAGGGGGTGTTTTCTTTGGTTTGGCACGGTGAATAATGAAAAGCGATGTCATTTTGCAATACGCTTTCTAAAGGCACCTCTGAATTTGAATGTGTTAGGGTTGGAACCACATGAAAGCTAAAAGCTAAAGTTATTTTAGGGCTAGGGGGTAGGCTTCGTATTTTTCCCAAATGACTATACCGTTAGCTAATCTTTTATATCAGTATCATAGTTTGATAGGCAGTTGTCGTATTGCCCTTAACCATAGTCTTCTCCTGATCTCACCATAGTAACATCAAGCTGCTAAATATAGTTCCAGCAGTATCTAAATTAAGGCAACGTTACTTGTTAGCTTGTCGAGACTAGTGTGCTCTGATAATTTTAATGTTGCTTGTGTTTGCAGGGTAACCGCTATGAACAGGAGAAGCTGCTGAAGCAGAGCAACACTTTGTATGTTGGGAATCTTTCCTTCTACACCACAGAGGAACAGGTGGGATACTTAAAACCTTGCATCAACTTCTTTGAGTTCTTTTCACTATATTCTTTCTTGAAGAAGATAAAGCAGCTAGCTCGGATTGATTGACTGTTTGCTTATTTTTAACTAATAACTTTCTATGGCCTATTTCTTTATTTTAAGGTCACTGCAGTATTGTATCTTTAGCAGTTACACAGGTCTCACCGTTTTATTTTATTTTTGTTAAACAGGTACATGAGCTTTTTTCTAAAAGTGGAGACGTGAAGCGCATCATCATTGGTCTGGATAAAGTCAAGAAGACAGCTTGTGGATTCTGTTTTGTAGAGTATCCTTTGATATAGATTTAAGACCCACTCACAGCATTATACATTTACACCACAACTTCATACCAAGATGAGCAATCTGCCCAACTGGTGGTTACTAAATAGTGGATCTGATATGAGCTCAAGTTGTACCACAATAACCACAATGTATGCATGTTGTGGAAATTTAGAGGCCTGTGACAGACCTTAACCCCTGCTGTACCAGATACTACACGCGTATATGTGCGGAAAATGCCATGCGCTTCATTAATGGCACGCGGCTGGATGATCGTATCATCAGGACAGACTGGGATGCTGGCTTCAAAGAGGGACGGCAATATGGCCGTGGAAAATCAGGAGGACAGGTTAGGATTCTGACCCTTGTTTTTTGTATTTGCACGTTCATGCAGTTGTCCTACTGTGGATGCTGGTAGGATTTTATATTATGTAGAAATGTATTGGTTTCCTTTTTTCATGGGACATTTTTAGAAACCAGGGTGGTTTTAGCTAATTTTTTTATAAAACCCTCACATCCCCTTCACCTGCACAACACACTTAAAATTTACAGCTAAAAGTAACATTTTGGATTATTTATGCATATTTATAGTATCAAGACAGATGTGATGTATTTAATATACAAACCAACATAAGTATTACGGTAATTAAAAGACACCCATTGTTAATCGCTCAGGGTAACAGATAATCATATGTGTCTCCATAGATTTGTAGGTTTTTTTTATCTTAAAACAATGTGTGTTTTATTTGTATATTTGACAGCGTTTTTAATGTTATTTAATTAATTATATGCTCAAGGTATTACTGTGTGGAGATTTTTTTTATTATGCTCCCCCCACACAATAACTGGACTGGAGGTGGACCGATCATGCTGTTTACCATATTCATCTTCCGATGGCCTATTCTAAGTTAGGAAAAAAAACGTTATATATGGAGTCCAAACAGTTATGGATAGAATAAAGAAACACATTTTTATAAATAGAAATTGGCAAGCAAAAGACAAATTGACAAAAGAAGGATTGTCATTAAAATGAGTATTGGCACTGGCTTGCAATATTATTGTTGTTATTTGAATTTTTATAAATTTGTGATTTGGTTCACAGTGACAATCTTATCTTTTCATCGTGTTTGTCTTTTTTCAATGACAATTAATATACAGTATATGTATACAAAATACTATTATTAATCCTAAATTATAACTATTTATTTGTGTAGGTTCTCAGTCATCCAGTTTGAGTAAGTCTTAAGTGCTTTAGTTGAAGGCAAAAAAAGAAGTCCAGATGCTTTCAAATAAAGCATTTAAGACCATAACTAATTATTAAATTTGTAATATTTTTCTTGTCCCTGGTTTTCTGGTTTAATTTTCCTGTAGAAAGTCGTTGTGGGACGGAACAAAGAGTGCACTGTTTGTATATGATACATGGCTCGCGCTTTACATTGTAGAGCCTTAACTTGAATTTGTAGTCCAGGGGCAAACTGTTAATCGACAGTGGTTTTCAAAAATATGCACATGTAGTCATATCCTTAATAGAATCATGTTGGTTTTTAATGCTGTGCTGCCTGGGGAATCAAATTTGATATTACCACCTGGTACCAGTGAATCTGTTTGCCCGTGGAATGTTCCAATCAAGTGTTTTGAGCATTCCACAACTTTCCCAGTCTTTTGTTGCCCCTGTTCCAACTCGTTTGAAACACGTTAGCATAAACTTCAAAATGAACAAATATTCACAAAATCAAAGAAATTGGTGAAATACATGTTGTCAACAAGGATCGACAAAGTATAACATTTAATTTCTTTAAAGAATCTGACAAATTTTTTGAATTGTTGATGTACACACAAAAATATGGGAAAATATGATCCGTGTTATTATTATTCCACAAACGGAACAAAACAATATTAACCTCTGAATCGAAATCAGATTTATTGGCCAAGTTAGAGCTTACAAACAAGGAATTTGACTCCAGTTCAACTTTACTTTCAATGTACAAAATGCACAAAATAAAATAAAGCATAAAATAAATAGACAAAAGATAGATGGCTGTTTCCAGTGCAATGTAGGAGATGATTAGTGTAATTATAAGGAGGATGTATTTCAAACAGTAGAAACAATGGAGGGATGTGCAAACATGCATATGAAGTAGAAATTTATTGCAGAGTTTTCCTGACACTCTATGACTGGTAGGAGTTCATCGGAGCGACAGCTTGGGGGAAGAAACTGTGTCTCTGTCAGGTGGTCATAGCGTACAGCGCTCTGTAACGCCTACCAGAGGGGAGGAGTTTAAACAGTTTGTGTGCGGGGTGTGAGGGGTCTGCAGAGATGTTACCTGCCCGTTTCCTGACCTGGATGGAGGGCAGGTTGGCCCCGATGATCCTCTCTGCATACCTGATTGTCCGTCGCAGTCTGTTCCTCTCCTGTTTGATGGCCAATCCAAACCAGACAGTAATGGAAGTGCAAAGGACGGACTGGATGATGAGGTATAGAAGGTGATCAGCAGCTCCTGAGGCAGGTTAAACTTCCTGAGCTGTCGTAGGAGGTTTAACCTCTGCTGGGCCCAGACAATGTCTACATGGGAGGTCCACTTCAGTCCCGAGAAATTGTGGATCCCAGAAACCTGAAGGTATCAACAATTGACACTTGTGTGGTTGAGGATGTTGAGTGGTGTTGATTTCGGGGGGCTTCTCCTGAAGTTCACCATCTCCACCGTTTTGAGCGGATTCAGCTTCAGGTTGTTCTGACTAGACCAGTTGACTAGCTGTCCTACTACCCGTCTGTATGTGGACTCATCACTGTCCTGGATCAGACCAATGACTGTGGTGTCGTCCGTATACTTCAGGAGTTTCAATGAGGGGTCCCCTGAGTTGCAGTCAGTGGTGTAGATGTAGAGGGAGAAGAGCAGTGGGGAGAAGACACATCCTTGGGCGACACCAGTACTGATGGTCCGGGTGCAGGATGTGATGCTCCCCAGCCTCACTTGCTGCCTCCTGTCAGTCAGGAAGCTGGTGATCCACTGACAGGTGGATGCAAGTACTTTGAGCTGGGTGAGCTTCAGGTGGAGGATTTCAGAGATGATGGTATTGAACGTTGAGCTGAAGTCCACAAACAGGATCCTTGCGTACATCCCTGGGGAGTCGAGGTGATGCAAGATGTAGTGCAGTCCAACGTTGACTGCAGGGGGTCCAGCAGGGGGCCTGTGATGACCTTCAGGTGACTCAACACCAGTGCCTCAAAAGATTTCATGACAAAAGACATGAGGGCAACAGGCCTGTAGTCATTTAGTCCTGTGATGGAGGGCTTCTTGGGGACTGGAATGATGGTGGAGTGCTTGAAGCAGGATGGCACTTCACACAGCTCCAGTGATCTGTTAAAGATCCGGCTGAAGATGGGCACCAGCTGGTTAGCACAAATTCTCAGGCAGGAGGGGGACACATCGTCTGGTCCTGGAGCCTTCCTGATCTTCTGTCTGTGAAATGGCTGACACACATCCTCCTCACAGGTCTTCAGTGCAGGTGGGGGGTCTGAAGGGAGGGAATGGCTGGGGTTACAGGGTGAGTAGATAGTCCTTTTGTGTGGGTGTGCTTCTCCAACCGGGGCTGATTGCAATACATTGCATATTAATAATCCATCTACATGCATTAGAAATTGTTAACTTGCATATCTTCCAGCAAAAAATGATGCTGCAGTCCATCACAGCTGGGATGTTTGTGTGAATATTTTAGAATTTAATGGGGCGGAACAATGCTCCCTTACGTTGGTAGGTGTCCACAATAATCCATCCATTTATGCAGCACTTTCAGGAAATTATGTGTGATAGTGCAAAAGTGTCCTGTTCGACACAGGTTAGGAAACACTTTCTGGAGCTGCCGTTTCACAGTTGGTTAAGGTCAGTTGGTGGCAAACAAACTTCAAGACAATCATTAAATATTATTAATGAAGGTTGACATGGGTTTTAACCACCCTGATTTATCAGTTTTATCACTTTTCAATAAATATACTAAATATATAGCTGTAATTTTTTAAGTGATTTCAAGCTCCATTACAAAACTGAAATATAAAAACTTCTTATGTACTTACCGTAAATGACCTCTCGCAGCCGATCTGCAGTACCTCCAGGAACCTGTATCCTGCACTTTGGGAATTGCTGCCTTTTGCAGTTGATATACTACCTGAAAATATATATTGTTATTATTATTATAATGTGGCTTTATCAGTTCAGTGTTTTAATATCCAATGGGCTAAATGCATTTTCCCTGTGTCAAAGAGGCACTTCTGTTTGGAAAAACGTCTGGCATAATAAACTATTATAGTTCTCTACGATTCCATAACAGAAGATTCAGAGCAGAAGTGTTTGTGTTTGCATTTAACAATCCGTATCTGTTTAATTGCAGCTAGTTTGAAATGCAAGCCAGACATGTTATGTTATAAAAAGAATAGTTTATTGGTAACCAACCAACCGATTATTAATAATGATGACGGTAGTTGTAGCTGATGTTCTCTCCCAGATGTAACCTGTTAAACAGCTTGTTCACTGCTGACCTCAAATATTCACCTGTCTGGTTGTGTCATGGGGTTTACCTGTCGCTATCCAAAAAGTAGAGGCTATTCTGTACAGAATTTCTGAAAAAGCACTAGAAAAAACAGCCGACTATGGCATTTGAAAACTAATACACTGAAATGGTTTACAAAAAAATCAATTCTGTGTATCATGACATTTAAATGCATCAGCATGATATTTGGAAATGATAGGACTTCTGAAATAAATTATGCATGGTTACCGATGGCCTTTAAAGATTACGATAGCATGGCATTTGAAAAATGAGAGTGCAAATTGTGTTGTTGACACGTACAACATACATAATCATGTCGCCTTTTGTTGTAGTGGTAAACAGCTTTATTGGAGAGTGAAAATAATGAATCAGAATAGTCTTCGTTGCCAAGTAAGTTTGCACATACAAGGAATTTGTCTTGGTTTTTTGGGGTCTTGGCATTCTGAAAGATTAATGTACAAAAATATAAATATACACAGATTATAAAGTATATGACTATATGTTCAGGTATAATAGTCCAGGGGAAGTAGACAGAGCTGTGCGTTAATATAACGCATTCTGACAGACTATAATGTTACGTGTAGTGTCTGTTGGGGGAGGAGTCAAGGGACAGGACAGTGTTAGTGGGGGGTCCCAGGCCTTGTTAATGTGGCCCACTGCAGAGAGGAAGAAGCTGTTCTGGTCCTGATGGACTGCACAAGTGACACAAACAGATAGTTTAAACAGTTTGTGTGCGGGGTGTGAGGGGTCTGCAGAGATGTTACCTGCCCGTTTCCTGACCTGGATGGAGGGCAGGTTGGCCCCGATGATCCTCTCTGCATACCTGATTGTCCGTCGCAGTCTGTTCCTCTCCTGTTTGATGGCCAATCCAAACCAGACAGTAATGGAAGTGCAAAGGACGGACTGGATGATGAGGTATAGAAGGTGATCAGCAGCTCCTGAGGCAGGGTAAACTTCCTGAGCTGTCGTAGGAGGTTTAACCTCTGCTGGGCCCAGACAATGTCTAGATGGGAGGTCCACTTCTGGGTTAGGGTTGGTTAATTGTGTATCCCAGAAACCTGAAGGTGTCCACAGTTGACACTCTGTGGTTGAGGATGTTGAGTGGTGTTGATTTCGGGGGGGTTCTCCTGTTCACCATCTCCACAGTTTTGAGTGGATTTCCAATCCAGGTTGTTCTGACTAGACCAGTTGACTAGCTGTCCTACTACCCGTCTGTATGTGGACTCATCACTGTCCTGGATCAGACCAATGACTGTGGTGTCGTCCGCATGCTTCAGGAGTTTCACTGAGGGGTCCCCTGAGTTGCAGTCAGTGGTGTAGATGTAGAGGGAGAAGAGCAGTGGGGAGAAGACACATCCTTGGGCGACACCAGTACTGATGGTCCGGGTGCAGGATGTGATGCTCCCCAGCCTTACTTGCTGCCTCCTGTCAGTCAGGAAGCTGGTGATCCACTGACAGGTGGATGCAAGTACTTTGAGCTGGGTGAGCTTCAGGTGGAGGATTTCAGAGATGATGGTATTGAACGTTGAGCTGAAGTCCACAAACAGGATCCTTGCGTACATCCCTGGGGAGTCGAGGTGATGCAAGATGTAGTGCAGTCCAACGTTGACTGCAGGGGGTCCAGCAGGGGGCCTGTGATGACCTTCAGGTGACTCAACACCAGTGCCTCAAAAGATTTCATGACAAAAGACATGAGGGCAACAGGCCTGTAGTCATTTAGTCCTGTGATGGAGGGCTTCTTGGGGACTGGAATGATGGTGGAGTGCTTGAAGCAGGATGGCACTTCACACAGCTCCAGTGATCTGTTAAAGATCCGGCTGAAGATGGGCACCAGCTGGTTAGCACAAATTCTCAGGCAGGAGGGGGACACATCGTCTGGTCCTGGAGCCTTCCTGATCTTCTGTCTGTGAAATGGCTGACACACATCCTCCTCACAGGTCTTCAGTGCAGGTGGGGGGTCTGAAGGGAGGGAATGGCTGGGGTTACAGGGTGAGTAGATAGTCCTTTTGTGTGGGTGTGCTTCTCCAACCGGGGCTGATTGCAATACATTGCATATTAATAATCCATCTACATGCATTAGAAATTGTTAACTTGCATATCTTCCAGCAAAAAATGATGCTGCAGTCCATCACAGCTGGGATGTTTGTGTGAATATTTTAGAATTTAATGGGGCGGAACAATGCTCCCTTACGTTGGTAGGTGTCCACAATAATCCATCCATTTATGCAGCACTTTCAGGAAATTATGTGTGATAGTGCAAAAGTGTCCTGTTCGACACAGGTTAGGAAACACTTTCTGGAGCTGCCGTTTCACAGTTGGTTAAGGTCAGTTGGTGGCAAACAAACTTCAAGACAATCATTAAATATTATTAATGAAGGTTGACATGGGTTTTAACCACCCTGATTTATCAGTTTTATCACTTTTCAATAAATATACTAAATATATAGCTGTAATTTTTTAAGTGATTTCAAGCTCCATTACAAAACTGAAATATAAAAACTTCTTATGTACTTACCGTAAATGACCTCTCGCAGCCGATCTGCAGTACCTCCAGGAACCTGTATCCTGCACTTTGGGAATTGCTGCCTTTTGCAGTTGATATACTACCTGAAAATATATATTGTTATTATTATTATAATGTGGCTTTATCAGTTCAGTGTTTTAATATCCAATGGGCTAAATGCATTTTCCCTGTGTCAAAGAGGCACTTCTGTTTGGAAAAACGTCTGGCATAATAAACTATTATAGTTCTCTACGATTCCATAACAGAAGATTCAGAGCAGAAGTGTTTGTGTTTGCATTTAACAATCCGTATCTGTTTAATTGCAGCTAGTTTGAAATGCAAGCCAGACATGTTATGTTATAAAAAGAATAGTTTATTGGTAACCAACCAACCGATTATTAATAATGATGACGGTAGTTGTAGCTGATGTTCTCTCCCAGATGTAACCTGTTAAACAGCTTGTTCACTGCTGACCTCAAATATTCACCTGTCTGGTTGTGTCATGGGGTTTACCTGTCGCTATCCAAAAAGTAGAGGCTATTCTGTACAGAATTTCTGAAAAAGCACTAGAAAAAACAGCCGACTATGGCATTTGAAAACTAATACACTGAAATGGTTTACAAAAAAATCAATTCTGTGTATCATGACATTTAAATGCATCAGCATGATATTTGGAAATGATAGGACTTCTGAAATAAATTATGCATGGTTACCGATGGCCTTTAAAGATTACGATAGCATGGCATTTGAAAAATGAGAGTGCAAATTGTGTTGTTGACACGTACAACATACATAATCATGTCGCCTTTTGTTGTAGTGGTAAACAGCTTTATTGGAGAGTGAAAATAATGAATCAGAATAGTCTTCGTTGCCAAGTAAGTTTGCACATACAAGGAATTTGTCTTGGTTTTTTGGGGTCTTGGCATTCTGAAAGATTAATGTACAAAAATATAAATATACACAGATTATAAAGTATATGACTATATGTTCAGGTATAATAGTCCAGGGGAAGTAGACAGAGCTGTGCGTTAATATAACGCATTCTGACAGACTATAATGTTACGTGTAGTGTCTGTTGGGGGAGGAGTCAAGGGACAGGACAGTGTTAGTGGGGGGTCCCAGGCCTTGTTAATGTGGCCCACTGCAGAGAGGAAGAAGCTGTTCTGGTCCTGATGGACTGCACAAGTGACACAAACAGATTGTGACCTGGGTTGGAGGGGTCGGCCACATTCTTACCCCCAGGCGTCTGGGTCCTGGAGGCGTACAGTTCCTTTAGAGATGGCAGGTTGTGGCCAATCACCTTCTCAACGTGCGAATGATATGCTGCAGTCTGCCCTTGTCCTTGGCAGTAGCTGCACGGTGCCAGATGGTGATGGAGGAGAGGATTCTCTCGATGATGGCTGCGTAGAAGTGCACCATCATCGTCTTTGGCAGGGGAATTTCATCAACTGCCGCAAGAAGAACATCTTCTGCTGTGTTTTGTTGATGAGGGTGGTGTCGTCTGTAAACTTCAGGAGCGTGACGGATCGATGACTAGAGGTGCAGCTGTTGGTATGCAGGGAGAAGAGCAGAGGGGAAAGAACAAAGCCCTGAGGGGGGAACCAATGCTGATGGACGGGGATTCTGGGATGTTTTCCCAACCTCACATGCTGTTTCCTGTCCGACACAAAGTCTGTGATCCGCCTGCAGCTGGTGTCGGGCACGTTCAGAATGAAACTAATAAACTGATAAATAATGGACCAAAAATTGGCATATTGTGGGGGGAATACAGACTAGCTTGTTACTAGTGAATAGGCTTAGTTCTGTTAAAATGAAAGTATTTACGCATTCCTTCTGTGTGTTTCTCTTTGCAGGTGAGAGATGAGTACAGGCAGGACTATGACCCAGCCAGAGGCGGCTACGGTAAACTGGCTCAGCAGCATCGTCCTTCAGAAGCACGCAACAGTTTTTAGACTGAGCCTCACAACAGTGGTCTGCCCGGACGACTCAGACTCCCACCTGCAATCATTTGTCAACAACCCTACCACCTGCTCCCACAGATTGTTTGAACAGCAGGTCTGCTTGGACCACCAGAGCTCCGAAATGGTTCATATTTATTCTTTTGGAAGTGCGTTTTCTGTTCAGGAGGAAAAGCATGTTGTTGATAGCATGTTTTGACTGGGCCGATGTATCAAACGTAGAGACAAAATGATCCTTTCGAGTCTCCTCGTCAGGTCAAAAACGGAAATCTATTATTGTGTCACTGACTTTGTACCAAATTCTGTGTAATTTTTAAATAAAGTTTTTTTTGTTGTTTTTTACATTTACTAAAGTTTTACTGTTATTACACCTGTGATCTATTGTGACTGTCATTCATCTCTGGCCCTTTGTGTAATGTGTGCATTTTATAAAAATGCCCAACATACAGAAATATCGATTGTACTACTAGAGCAGTATTATTCATTTGGCCCTGAGTTTGTTGCCATTGGACAGAGTTTACTGTTAACCATTGTAATGTCTGTTTTGTGTTTCACAAATTTAAGAACATTTCTGGCTCTGAAGATGATTGAAAACTATTTGGCTGTTTATAAAAAAAAAAAAAAAAAAACTCTAGATGTGTAATGACCTGTTGAGTCAGTTTTTCATTTAAAATTTCCAATAAGGGTAAAACACTAAATCGGTTGGAAACCGGAATTGGAAACCTTTTGATGGCTGTATTTATCTTTTGCACTATTTGAAGATACAAGTGGTTTAAATTTCTTAAAAAGCCCAGCTCATCCAAAAGCAAAAGCAGAATTTCCAGGCAGGGAATTTTCAAGAGCACTATAATGCAATTCACTTAATAGAGTTGCTTCAGGGATTATTGCAATTGGTACAAAAGTTTATCTTCAAATTAAGCAGCAATCTGTGATTTTTCAGATGGATTTAGACATCTCGTACACCAAAGACTCTACCAGTGATGGTCGCATATTTGGCTTCTCAGTGGGCATTTCCACAGCCGGATTATATTTAACATCTGTGGTGGCAACGTCTACCACTGTCCGTGCTTAAATCCCATGACACAAAGGGTTTGACCAGAATCTGAACCCAGGAACTCCTACACTTCAAGCGAGAATCATACCTCTATACAAGAAAATGAGGCTGCTTCCTCTGTAGGTGAAAGTTTTCTCTGTGAAGCGGCGCTTAAAGTGCTTTTACGGACTTGCATAAGAGTTCTATCACATCGTATTTGACATACAGACATGGAAGAGATCGGTCTTCTCAAATTGGCATTGGTGGTTTTAATGTATGGGGGCTGCAAAGTCTCCAAGCAGTGATGATCTGATATATGTAAATTAATGACATAATGCACATTAAAAAGCATTGTCTGTCCTTGTAAATAGCCTATGGATATGGGGTGCACATTTTTTGAACCAGCTTTGTGGATGAAGCTGTCATCTTGAAGCATTTAGGTTGTGGACAACCTCTCTTTTTCAGCTAAACAATTACCCTGTACTTTGTACTTGCTGAGGAGCTGGCCAGGCCTCTGTTCTGGGGCAATCTTCATCCCACGTGATAATAAAAACAAACTTGGTATCTTGGCAGTTTATAAGCAGTCATCAGGTCTTTAATCTCAAAGTGAGCTGCAGTAAGTAGTGAAGTGCCAAGCAGAACAGAACACTAAGCAGTTGCTATTGACTCAGCTTATACATCTTTATCATTATATCCCTGCCATCAGCGACTACTCGCAACCTTCATCATAGAGAATGTTTTAAAAATGACCACAAGGTGGCAGGAGAGAAGGTGCCGTGAGCCATCAGTCTGCATGTGTGCTTTTTTGTGGGGGGATTAGCCCTGGGCGTTTAAAGGTGAAAACAAGGAGAAGAACAGGACACTGTTTTCTCTTTTACTCCTCATTCAGATCTCTTCTTGGGAGGAAATGACAAGACACGGTGGACACTGCCACCTCTTTCTCAGGCACTTATATAACTGGGTTAGAAGGAGCTTTGGCCTCAGCTGCTGAAAGCGTTGCAAAAGGATTTCACTGTGCCCCGAGTACCATGAAGAATCTGTCCATAAAAGCTTTATTCATCCAGCTGATGTGTGTTTGCCATCTTGTGTGAACCCAGAGATTTATCTACTTCCATGCTTGTGTGGCAAAAGAAGTGAAGCACATAGAATGTGCCGCACTTTATGCGGTTCCATGGCAGATTCACAGCATTAGCTGTTGATTGTCAGGTTCAAAAAGTCAAGTTCAAGTAGGGCCAAGTGAAGATCCCAGAGCGCCGAAGGCAGATGAAGAATTAATGTGACATTATGCTAATGAGAGGGCTGTTTGGAAATAGAGAAAGAAATACCAAAATGCCCTGGTTTGTCTCACCGTGGAGCTCATTACAAAGGCAGTCTGTCATCGTTAGATAATGATCCAGCTTTACAATAAGTAACTGCTCCCAAGACCAACCTCTGACACCATGATGACACTCCCTCTCATTCATTCATGATGAAGGGTACTTCATCAATAAAAACACTAACCATGAGCTCGCTCATGTCAAGTGGTTCAATCTCTCTTACCCCCTCCACACATACACACAGATTTTAAGGGTTACTGTTGGTCTGCAGCTTCCTCACCCCGGGATTGTTTCATTTAACCTCCTGCAACCCCTCATCGTGTCACTTTGTGGGTTTGCTGCGCCTTCGTTCTGCTTAACTTAACCCTAAATAGTGTTCTGACATTTGGCATTAGTAAAAAAAAAGATAAATATCTTCCCCTGAGCCTGGAATTTGATGACCTCTCCTTAAGTCAACTAAAATAAACAAAAGTTAAAATATGTTAAAATTCTATGCTTTTGTACAGATGCTACACTTTTTTGTATTTCAATGATGTAATATTGATTTGAGGTGATTTGTTTGGTAGATGCATGAATAAAAAGAAGTCCAAACAATCATTTTTTTTATAAGAGAGTAAGAATTCAACTTCAATGTAAAGAGAAATAAAGTACAAAAAAAGACAAGAGTGTGCACCAAGCCAAAAAAGTGGCATATATCTTCTGAAACCATTTCACAACATAGGCAGTTCCGATCAATGTCTGTTTTATCTCTTTGTGAAAAATATGTTGGAGTGATAGCAAGGATGCATAATGCAAGAGTCATTTCCTTAACCATATTTGTTGTGAGGTACTCTGAAGCAAGGCACCAGATTTTTTTCTTCCAGTCCAGGCCTGCAATGGAGTTTTTCCAGTAAGAGAAACTTATAAACAGATCTGCTACAGAGACACTTTATGTGACATCTAGTAACAGCAAACTTACCACATAGTAATTAGAGTGAAAACAAGACGGTGAACATCACAGCCATACCAGAGACAAAAGTGGACAAACCTTCTCAAGGCTTATTGAACCTTGTGTATCTATTCCTAAGGGTGTTTGTAGTTTTAGGGGAAGTTTTTACAGTACAGCAGGACTCAGCCAACGACCCAATCTCACTGTGTCTGAATAGGAGTAAATTGCCACAGCCAGCATCTGTATCTGACATTACAGTAGTCATATCTGCAACAACTGTACTCATATGGAGCTGCATCATTACTTTTGGGGCTTTTTTTGGGAATTGACAGGACCAACGCAAAGGCAGATAGTTTGATAAATGACGCACTCACCTTATTTAAATAAAACGGTGTTTGTACATGCCTAGTCTGGGTTAGGTGTTGTGTGATACCTAATGACTGTGCAAGAGGCTCCCTGACATCTGCCTATAAATGAAGTGACAATTGAAAAAAATAAGTTAAAATTAGCAGGAAAGAATGAAGGGAAAGCTTCTATAAAGCACGCGAGGAGAGCTGTGGAGCAAACGATGTGGAAACCCATTTCAATCAGAGAAATAACCGATGGAACTGTAAACACTCATCAGATTTAGGATACATTAAATTAAACATATGAGACAATTATAAAGTGTGAGATAGTCACAGTTTGAAACACTGATTCTAATCTATGAGATACTGTCAATTTGGCTGTCCCATTATTTTATTTTCCAACCATTATTTTGATGAAGTAAGTCACACTGGATTTACTGTCTCCTGGTTTTAATTAAGAAAATGTCACAACATTGATTTAGAGTTCTCCTCTGTTTTAGCACTGCACCCCTACAAAACACACAAAACACTGTCATCCTTAGAGGTGATGCATTGGAACCAGGGATAGCGTTCTTCTATCTCGTCACAACCTGGCATTTCCAAGTCCCACAATGCAGCTTGAACACTCCGATCTGTTCAGTCAGAGATTCAGGCATGTCCACTCACAGCTGCTAATGCTATCTAGTAAAACATGATACAAACTCCCTGACACCAATGTACACGTTAGGTGTGCCCATAAAAGCTTTATTATCAAACTACAAATACACCCACACGCACTTCTTTTTCTTTTGTTTTATTTGATAATTGGCCAGCAGGAGCGAAAGCAATATTTTAAGAAATGACTAACATTGGCCGATACTGATGAGACTGCCGATATATCGTGCATCCCTTCTTACTCATAGTTAAAAACTTATGGCAAGTAGTTTTATTGACATTCTATCGTTATTTTTAAGAATAAAGACTTTGTTTGGGAAGGGAATTTTAAATGTGACTTTAAGCACGACCTAAAATCAACCTCAAGCAAGCTAAGGTCATTATACATTAAAAACAAAAGGTCAGTGATGGGAAAATGCGTGTCTCTCCCCATTGTACAGTGTCAGGAGGAACATTAATGTCTTCCATATTTTAGGTCCTCCAGGAGAATATCCTCTGCCAGCATTTTAAATAGTCCGGTGACTGAACATGCCAATTTCCTGTTGTTGAGGGGGATCATATTACAGCCAAGTAATTCACTCCTCTGTGATGCCTAGTTTAGAAGAACTACTACGAAGAGCTGCTGCTTGCCCATAAAGATGCTAAATTAGCAAACGGTGGCATTTTGTGACCGTAGGGGACGATTTTGTGGGAAATGAGCTGCTTTCGTGGCTTACATTCAGGCAAAATGTGAGGATTAGTGTTGCTCTGGATTGCAACCGAGCAGCGTTGCGTGATCAAGGCTGAAGAGGAATCGCTGAAAAGGACATGACAGGTGGTGTCAAAGCTTAAAAGGCCTGTCCCGTCACTATTGTACAGCGTTTCATCACCTGCGCTTCCATTCAGTGGTTTTCATCTGTTATCATACAGACCATGGAGGCATAATGTAGCGATCACAAAAAAACACCCGTTTCATATCAGTGAAAATATGGATGCTGTGAAATCAACATCAGGGAGCAGTAAAGGAAGAGTTACGATATGTGAAATGTGCCAGCTTTTATTTGGCTGTCAAGGAACATAAACAAAAAAAAAGTTTTTGTATAGAGAAATCTTCCTTTGTATTTCTGTTTCAGGTGTTCTTATTCTCATTGTCTCCCAGCAGGTTTGACAGCAGGTGATGAACTAAAATTAAAGGTGGTAATTGCCGTACAAGACAGGTGCTGTTTAAAGGAAATAACGGTGGGAGGGCGTGGAGTGAGAAAATAAATTAGACTTGAAGAAATCCTCATTTGAATATCAGAATATAGCCTGAGGCGAAATCAAATGTATGAAGAGCTGAAGAACAAGTTGTGCTATGATTTCGGGCTACAGTCAAATACCACTATTAAAACTGAATAGTTGTCAAAAAGCTTTATTTTATGTATAAATATATGAAACAGTTTATATACAAATATATGCTGCTGCTTAAAAACCTGTTTAAAATGTTTTTTAAGCCATTTGTTTATGTTTCTGTGATATGATGAGCTGTATGTCGCTTTGCATTATGATGACTTTTTTTTCCTGTGCAATCTAATGAACTGTCAGGTGCTGTGTTTAATAAAGAGATCCTGTTAAATGTTAGTTTTACTTAAGTAAAAGTAAAAGACACCTAAATGCGAGTTAAAGTAAATTACACGCACATTTACATCTATCCGTACTCAATATTACATGTGTGAATCAAGTATTTGACTGGCTGCTTCCTAGATCAGATATTCAACCTTTCTCTAAACATTACACTGATGGTTATGTCTGATAGACAATGAAATAAGCATTTTTTTTTTTTTTTTCAAAGCTAATGTACTTTGCTACATTCTGTCACAGGTAAATTATTTTAATGTCCTTCCTCCTTTATGATATGACATATTGACCACAATTGACATTGCAAACCGCATTATCCCACTCTGTCTGCAATGCGCGTGGTCACCTTTCTTAACCTGACCTTGACCTCTTAACCTGACCTGACCTTGACCTGACGAAGATCCAAGTGGCAATGAAACGCTGTCTGTGAATAAAAGATGAACTACATGTCTCACATAACCTGCGATTTATTACGACATAAAAACACAACTTTGCTCATGTGTTTCAGTGTGCAGCTAGTTAGTCTTAAGTAACTTTGATGAGAGATTGGAACTTCAACAAAACAAAGCTTGTATTTATTGAACTCGACAGTTTGTCTCTTGTCTTTATGGTAAGGAAAGAAGGTCTCAGTTGAAGACAAACCAAATTAACTCTTCTTTTTTCTGATGTGGCTCAAATAAAGAACCGGATAGAGCTGCTTATGTTACAGAGAGGGGAATTTGTTTCTGCTTTAAAGCTCTGACATACATTTGTCACCATTGTAAAATTAAGGGTGGAGATGGGCGTCTAAGACCCTCTACAGCGTGAAAATCTCCAAAAGACGTAGCGCGGCCACGGAATACAAATCTACAGTGTGACAGTGTTAAGAAAGTGGGGGCATGCATACAGGATCATTACCAGTTAACTTCAATTACTTCTCACGGCCTCAAAAGGAAAATGTCTACAGGCACAACTGTAATGACCTCCTACAGTGTGGACGACTGATGCAGTTTTTCCTTCACTGACACCAAGTCCAGCCAGACAAATCATGATCCAGACCAGCTTCATATGAACATAATTCATAATAAAAAAGGCCCGTCTGCTCAGGCAGCAGCTCCAGCTCTCAGCTATCTTTCTTTTCTCTGTCCTGTTCCGGCTGAGAGGACCTGTCTTTCAGCTGCTGAGCCGCTGACGCTCGCAGGTCATTACAGCTCGTAAACCTCTTGGCGGGAAACGCTGGCCCTAATATCACGCTCGACAACATTCTCCATACCCCGCAGCTTCTGGGAGAGCTTCACCTCCTCCCGGTGCTCAAACAGCATCGCAATACACGCGTTCCTCCTGCTCTCTCAGTAAAGATCAGTGTCAGCTGAGCGAGACACTTAGCCGAGTGAGATTTGAATACTCGTGTTCAGGCAGATGTTCGGGTCAATCTCAACGTTTCTGCTCCATTGTTTTTTCTCTTACCTAACCTTCTCCCTCTTCTGTCTTCATCCCCATCTTTTCTTGCTCTACCTTTCTATCTGCGTCCATCCCTCTCCTCTCTCTTCACTGTCTGCTGTACTACCGCTGTACTTCAGTAACCTCTCTAATGGCTGTCAGTGCCTCGTCCCGATGTTTCTAAGATCATAGTCCCCCAGGAGGTTGAGCCTCGCCTCTTCTCTGCATTGCTTCCTTGTCTGCATGGTATCATGTCTCTTTCTCCATTTGTCCCTCTTCTCTTCCTCATTCTTTGACTGGTGGTTTTGTGCCAAACTCCTACAATACCTGGTGACATCTGACACAGCTAAATGTCCTCCCAGGTCGGTAATTAACAATTGGATTTCACTTGAAATGCGTAAAATTACAATTAAATTCCATCCACATTCGATTCCAATATGTTTAATATTCAAGCTCAGTTGACTTGTTAAGTCATCTTTAAGTAAAAACTCATTGTAAAACACTAAGATTTTCTTTTTCAACATTCAAAAACTTGGAGAGTTGAAACAAATAAATCCTTAACTGACAGAGAGAGACGTGAACATATTCTGCTGCCACATGCTGTTCAATTCCCTTCCACTAATGATCTGACAGCGAGCTGTGAGACGGCATAAGGGTGACGTATACTTTGATACATCACGTTTCAACAAAGATTCAATTAAGGGCAATAAAAGATACAGGGACATGATTTATTTCATGAATAGCGAATTGAAAACGAAAAAAAACAAAAAACGAGTAGGGTGTTGGAAAACTAATTTGCTACGTTAATCATTACCACAGAAGAGTATTCTAACGCTGGTGGCCATGTGGGGTAGAATGTCCTGATTCTTTTTTGCTTTTAGGATGGTGTGTCCTCCAAATGATCCTCTACATGTAGCGTTTTCAGATACAGACTCTGTGTGGAGTGGTAGAAAGAAAGTCCCATTATGCTTTGCAAAGTTTGTACAATGAAAAATGGTTCCACATCTTTGCAGATATTCATGAAAAAAATTAAAATTGGTTTTCATACGTTACTAGATTGTTAGTTTTTTTGTGTGTGTTAGGGATGCCTATATGAAAAACGACTCGCAGGAATTTCCCTCACTTCCTGTATCATCTGACATGAGTGCAGTGTAGAAATTTCGACAGGACTAAACGGACTGTGTTTACATGCACACAATTATTCCCGTTTCTGACCTTAGCCTGGTTATGTTCAGATCAGGGGCAGCGCTGTTTACATGACAACGACGAGCAATATCCCCATCATATTCCTGTGTATGTGGCCCCCCTGCAGCGCCCCCTACCCAGCCGATGTATGCATGCACTCTTTGCCCTGCTAGACATCCCGAGTGTATTATTATATCGATTATTATATCAGAGCCCCCGAAAACTGTGAATGAAATTTTGTAGCCAAAATAAATATGTGCTTTTAATTTAACATATATGAATACATTTCATATTTGATGTTTCCTTCCTTTTAGGTCTCACATTATGTCCATCTCTTTCATACAGCACAGGAAAACATCTGTCCCCTCATCTTTCCAAAAAATGCCAAATATTTGGGCTAAATTGTGTAATATGGACGGGGGTAAAGTGTTTACATTAATCCCAGCATGCAAACAGGGTCACTGAAAGAGCCAATATATAAACATGCTTTTTAGCTATCGTCAATAGATTAATCAGTTTTATTTTGTCCGGCAAATTAGGTCTGATTTGACACTGATTGGGTCTGTCATAGGTGATCAAGGTCGTAAGCAGCAGGCTTTAAACAGTGTACACTATAGGTATAGTAGTACTATAATGTCACAATAATGCTCTAAGTGTCCTTGTGGAAACTTGCAATTGCAACTGTCAGCTACATGACAAGTGGCAGCTTGTTTCCCCGGTTTCAGAGATTTCTTGTAACTCCATTCTGATGGGCACCTCATTGATTTACTGAATGTAAATGACATCTGGTTTACTACCATCTTCCTGAATCCCTGGCAGTATTTAACAAACTACATGTATATCAAAAGTTGTATATATTATGATGATCCACATGGGCCATCTCCATGCTGGAGTGGAATCTCTCCTGTTTTGCTTTTCCTGTGGGGGGGGTTCCTTCTTTTTTTTCCAGCCTCGTTAAAGCTATTTATTTTTCCTTATTAGAATTCTGGTGTTGTGTGCTGTAGAAACTGTAAAACGCCCTGAGAGAAATCATGATTTGTGACCCTGGGTTACATAAAAAAGAAGTTCTTGCCCAGACTACCTTTTAACCTGTCTCTCTAAGTGTAATCTATGTGTGTGTAGACAGAACTGTCATGCTCGAGCTCCTCTTACCTGAACCACAAAGTACCTGGTCCCCTCAGTAATCATGTTATGGCTAATTGAACACTGTTATAATTACTGGAGAAATTTCCAGTCCGTTTCAATTTAGCGCAGTCCATTTTCTGCCACTGTTCGAGCTGCTCTTGGCCTGCCTCCCTGGTGCTGAGGACTCTTTTGAGGGCAAATGCACACAGTAATTTCACAGGTTCAAATAACCCCTCTCTCAGGCTTCCTTGCCATCCTGTCTGAGCAAATACCAGTGAGCCATCCATTCAGTAACAAATTAAAAGAAACTGCCCCGCATTAAAAGA
The DNA here is from genome assembly GCA_001698575.1 of Mola mola. Lineage (NCBI taxonomy): Eukaryota > Metazoa > Chordata > Actinopteri > Tetraodontiformes > Molidae > Mola > Mola mola. The sequence continues at coordinate 2,603,997 of KV751319.1, forward strand.
ACCTATTTATAATCTCCGTCCTCAAACATTTGTTATTGGTTATCTGTGGAGAAGAGAAGACTGGAGCTGTTGCTGTTAGGATGTGGCCTAACAGCAGCTCAATGTCCCCTCAGGTCATCCAGTGATGTTCAGGCCCAGGCTGTAGCTGACAAATGAGCAGAAATCTGCAGAGCCAATGTCGTCCGGGAATTCATGTCAAACCCTGTCAGCCTCCATCTGTTCTCGATTTGAGACCTATATTTATCCCCCTTTGAAACATCTGTCTGACTCCTTCTGTTAGCCTTTGTGGGTGCATTTGTGCCACCACCAGAATCTCAGAATATCTTTTCACTGCTTGTTTTCTGTTCCACCTGATGCCAGTTCTTTAATTAGAATCTCTCTTTAATGGGTGACTGGTTTTAATTGTTCTTCAAGTCCACCTGAAATGAAAAACTGTCGTTTTAACCTATTTAGATCACATCCTCAATCATACTGTCGCCTATTGAACGATATATGCCAAAGAAAATGACATTTCCTTGTATTTTTAAATTAAAATCTGATAATTTCAACCAATCATGTCATGGTGTTGTGTTTCACCTCTCATTCGAAAGGCTTCTTCTGTTCTAAACATTGTTTTACTTGAGGGAAGATTTTCAGCCCTGTGATTTAGGGCTCTGATCACCCCAAATTTGTGTTCTAGTGGGTGGTGGGAGTAAAAAAATAGGTACTGGTCTGTTCGTGTAGGTTTCCAGTATATCTCAGTGTTGAGGCTCCCGTCCACCTCCAGCAGCACAGCACAGTCCAAGAATGGTAGCCTGTTTTCTTTGGTTTCCTCCCTTGTGAATTTAATGCTGTTGTCCACTGAATTGATATGCTCTGAGAAGGCCTCTAATTCTTGGGTTTGATTGTAACCCAGGTGTCATCCATGTACCTAAACTAGTTGGCTAGGTGTTGTTTCTTTGAAAGTAGACAAGGCTTTGCTTTCCACTTCTTCCAAGTAGATGTTGGCCAAAATGTGTGACACTGGGGAGCACATTCATTGCACTACCGTACCTTTGTCTGTAACAGCCCTCACTGTATTTGAAATAGGTGGTTGTAAGGCAAAGTTCTAGCAGATTTGGTTGGTAGTGCAGTCGGTTCTGTTGTTTAGGGAGCCGTCTTGCAGTAGTCGTTTCCTTACCATCTCCACAGCTGCAGTCGTGGGAAAGTAGGTAAACTGAGACTGGACATCAAAAGATACCATAGTTTCGTTCATGGCTAGTTTTATATTCTGGACCTTTTTGGCAAAGGCCAAAGTTTTGGATGTAATGAGGACTGTCACCACTAGTGGTGCCAAGATGGACGTGAGGTGCTTCGCAATATTGTAGGTAACCGAGTTTATGTTGCTGATGATGGGTCTAGGTGGGGTACCTTCTTTGTATATTTTCGGGAGGCCATATATGTATGGTGTGGCCTCTCCAGGATAAAGTCGGTAGTATCCTGGGCAGTTGATGGCTTTTTCATTTTCCAGTTTCACTAGGCAATCTATGACCATTTCTAGCTGCTGGTGGGGTTTCGCCTTAGGGTTTCATAGGTGTTGCTGCCACTGAGGAGAGTGGTTATTTTAATATGACATTAGGATGTTTTGAGGGCAAAACTGAATCTCCCCTCATCTGCTGGCAGGATGATACCTTGTTCCTGATTTGTTTTGCTTCTGCTTCTGTTAGTTTGGTGTTTCTTATGGCTGATTCCATGGCAGTGATAAATTCAACTTTAGGCAACTGCTGAGGAGATATGGAAAAATTCAGTCCCTTGCTTAATACGTCGATCCCTGGTGGGGTGAGGTCCTTGTCTGATAATTTTTTCACCCATTTATCTTGGTTGTCTGTATAAGTGGTAGCGACTTGTTCCTTTCCTGTTGTTCTGGTTGTCCTCGTGGAGATATTTCTGAAGCCACATCTAATGTTGTTATACTGACGAAAGCCAGACCACAAATACATGTTATAAATAACACAGGAACAATATGAATGGCTGATATTTGCAGTAATTAAATCCATGGGGACACATGTGCACACATTCTTGTTTGAAAGTGTTTTGTTATTGTTGTTTGTTTGTTGATGTCCATTATTATTTCAGTTCCAGTATGTACCATCCAGCCTTTTCCCCTACGACCAAGCCGCTTCCAAGACTTTATTGATAAACCACACCTGGCCAAGCTAACTCAAAAGAAATGAGCAGTTAAAGAAGGACTTGACTCCAATATGGTTTCAAATAATGCCCATGTGAGCATGAGCTCAATACGTCATAAATGTGGTACATTAGTTCAAAGTTAAAATTTTCATTAGCTAATTTACATGGTTCCAGGTTTCTGCAGAAAATAACCATGGATTGGGATGGGAACCTTGACATGTTAAAACTTTGACATGTCAACAGTGTCTAGTTTGTTTTTCTACAAGCAAACGATTCGTAGTACGGTCCCAAAGTAGTTGTCATTTTACTGACATTTTAACGTCATGGAATTTGTTATTTACATGACAAAGCAAATACTGTTAGCAGACATCTTTTTTTTTTATCAATTTTTCCCAATTCTTTTTAGTTTTATTTTGGCATATCTATCCTCAAGTCTCCTGTTTCACTTGCTGGCTTTTACTCCATTTTGACCACAGGAACTTAGTTTTGAGGAACCCTGTGTGTTTCAACCATAGGGTCCAAATTTAGATCTTGGGTAATTGATTTACTTTCAGAAAAGTCCCTGCTTTCGGCAGCTCAACCATAGGGTCCAAATTTAGATCTTGGGTAATTGATTTAGTCCCTGCTTTCGGCAGGAGTACTTTCCAAAGGTTCACATCCACACCTGGATCTAGCCCCTACCTTGGCCTCTCGACACTAAAGTGACAGCTATTTTGTTTTCCTGTAGCAATCTGATCAGGTTGAGGCCAAGAGTTATGTTTGGCTGTTGCCTTTTTCTTTATTTAACACGTTATGCACAATATGCATCTGATATTAATTGCTGCATTGTACCTCCACTGGGGACTTAATGTTGTACTTGAACTGATGACAGTTGTACTTTGTTTGCTCCCAGCAAAGAGAAAACTGATTGTACAGCTAGTCTATTCTTCTTTTTAAAATCCAGTTTTCTTGCTACTTGTAATTTGTCCTAAATAATTTGACAGTACTTAAGGTCTAGCTGTTAATTATAGTAAAAGTTACCCCATGTTTTTGTCAAATTTATAATCACCATTGAATATACTGTCACACATATAACCAGTAAAAAGTACAAGCTGTAGCTGTACATCTACATTCTCAATGGGGTCAGTAGACTCAGACATCATGATGCCAACATTTATTTAATGTAATGCATGTGAGCTGTACAATTGTTCATCATGTTCATTGTGATGCAGACAGAGACTCTACCTTCCAGCAACCTGCAGGTTAGACTGATTCATTTCTTTAAACAGCTTCTAAATTAAGTAGGTGAAATAAAAAGCTATTTTTAGATTTAATGAGAAACGTTTCCCTTTGGATTATTAATGCATTAAAAATGACAAAATTGCATTTTCAACCTGGAACCCAACAATTACTGAGGAGCTCATAGAAACGACGTGCTTGTCAGGGTATCATTTTGCCGTGGTTAAATGGGTTTTATGCCTCTCTGATTCTATACAAACAGCTTGCGTACAGTTATTGCTGTATCATAAGCAAGGAGCTTAAATATGTAATTAATACCAGCTAAATGGTTGGAAAACTGCTTTCTGTAGGAATCCCTAAAGAACTGAATCCCTAACATCTGTCCCATTAACTGTTAGCTGCACAGCAAATACACCAACACAATCATGAGCATCTGTTTTGTTGAGTTTTCATATCAGGCAATAAGTGTTTGTAATGATATTAATCAGAGCTGCTGATGTCAGTCATGCAGGGGCATGCGGGCAGTCTATGAACCAACCTGCAGGAGGCATGCTGATTCAAAAAAACAATACTAAACAGCAATAACAACAACAACAACAACAAATTCAATAATAAACATAGCTGAGAAGAAGTTCAGACAAGGTCAGTGTTTCTGGAAGATGGGCAAATCGCATTAAGAAAGGTGTTGCTTGCTGTAAACCTGCGATATTAGAATTTTTTTAAGGATGAGCCAGAGGAAACAGGAATACTGATATCAGGTTTTTCTGACCTTGCTGTTTAAATCTAGTCTCACAACTAACACCTTGAGGCTGTGTTTGTTTTCATTACAAGGGTGACTGGGCAGAGATGTCAAAATCCTCACAAGACAGAATATTTCACAATCGCCTGATGCCTTCATACACTTACGTGGCATCTACCAAATATTAAGCATTGGTGGAAGAAAAAACTGACATGTAGTCATGTAATCCAACGCATGTAATCATTATTGTTTACTTTTTCTAACAACTATTACACTTTACTATATTTCAAGGGGAATCTGTCCGGGGAATCAGTCAAGCACTGATTTGAATGTACCACCCAGCACAATTTGCAAACCAAAGGACATCCAAGGCGGCACTTTCATTGTATTTTTCCTAAAACAGAGGACTGAAGGTTTTCTTGAGGCAGATTTTGTTTTCAAGGCCAATTTTTTTAAATTGTTAATTTCATAATTTATCATGGTTACTTAGAATGTTTGATTGGACACTTGATATGAAGTGTATCTTTCCTAAAGAAGAGGATAAGGGCCAAGCATGAGTAAAATATTATGAGAGATTTTTTTTCATTATGCACTCCAGGAAATATGATGAAATGTTGAAGAAATGTCCTGAATAATGCTGAAATAAAACTGAATCGGACGCCACTGCGATTCGAGCGCAACACTTTCAGGATCGAACAACTTGATCAATTTTCATATGGTGTCTTGTGATGCTACATATCCCCTCTTTATGACACGCATGTGTAACAATCGATCGCTCTTGCACTTGTCTATTACCTGCTGTTATCACAGCATTGTATGCGGCGGTGAACAGTCCTAAAACTGATAACTACTAATGCTAATGAGCTAGAAGAGGAAGGATTTCTTTGTTACTAAAGCCGATTCTAAAGTACATTTTCACCAGTTCATCTATATGAGTTATTTTGTAGTTGCGCTGTCAACAGTCTTTAAAGATTGACTTTAGGTTCTCAACATTTTGACTTTATTTTCAAAATTGTATTTCAACATTATTCTTGACATGTCAACTTTTTGCTTAACATTTCCACTTTTTTCTCGACATTTTTCCTGTTTTTCCGTTTGAAAATTTGCATAATTTGAAAAAAGTCTTTATCCTTTCATGATTTTTTTTTTTCTCTCATGCCTGGCCTTAATCCTCTTCTGTCCTCTTTCACCAAGTGCATGCTGGGATCGCCCTTCAGCTCCTTGTGACCCTGAATAGGAACAAATAGCTCCGGAAAATGAATGAAATGAAGTGAAGTGAGGTTCTTCCAGGGGCACGCAGCAATGGAGACACAGAATATATTCCCAAATATATTGCCAAAAGCCAAGGGAGTAGCAGATGTTGTAAATAAAAAGTTGGAGGAAGAGTGCATTGATCACTTGGCTCGCTCCATTTGTTTATCACAATAAACAAAAGTGTCGGGCGTTCATTTTTTTTTTTTTCTATTTTTTTTTAATGTTGTAATTGTTTACCTTTTCAGGGAAGTTCTGCAGAGGACACATGCTCTGTTACATACAAACCAGAGGAAGTTGCATAAAATGACACCTGGGAGCTCTCCACCCTTCTTTCTCACTATTTGCCTTTGAGAAACTGTAATTGCAATGATAGGCACGGTCACGTTTGTAATCTCCAATATGAAATTTCATCATGTCATATCAGCTCAATCATAAAATGTAGAAAAATTACCTCTGTTTTCTCTCAATATTCAGACAACGAAGCAACGTACACAGAGGTAAATGTACTGCGCTTAATTGTTCAGCCTTGACTGGTTTATATCTGATTTTATGTGAAAATTTGTAATTAAATTCTGTGGGACTTATAAATGAGACAACTAATCCTATAGACACTCACTCAAAGTGGAGATAAGAGCCATGACTAAGGCAGAAGCAGTCATAAACTGGCCAACCATCATTGGAAAGTCAGATGAATACTACTGACTGGATATTATAATGGATATTATAGTGTTCCTTGCTGGGGGGGGGTTGTACCATATCAAAAAGCTTATTACCATTTAAAAAATCTCTGTATTTCTTAGTTTTCAGGTAAGAAGCAGAAGATTTTGACCTAAAAGAATGGAGTTCATTACCATATCAGACTTAAAGCTGATACTGACATTTCTCCGTGTCTAAAATAAATGTGGATACAGTTGAATGAAAAAGTCACACAAATTGATCTTAATGGATAATTAGTGTTGAGTCTTATTGACAGGTCATCAAATACTGACCCTTTGGGTTGGTAGCTTGGGCTGTCAATAAATCTAAAACATCACTTCCTGATGAAATGGAATACCCATAGTGATGCTATATGGCAGTATGGGAATGAAACTCAACAATCCTATGTTTACTTATTATAGCTTTAAAAGTGCCGTAATATTCAGACACCATTCTATGAGATGCCGCTGGTTGGAGTTGAATATTTTAGCTGTTCAGATATTCAACCACTTGTTTTCATTATTTTTTGGCTATGATTTTTAACCACACCACAAACACGTACCCAGTCAAGTTTACCTCCAAAAGATCTCTGCTGTAAAACACCTTAAGCAACAACAACAACACCAAAAACCAACTATAGTTGAAAATATCTTGTATTTATACAGCGTTTTTGAGTCTACTGACTCCTCAAAAAGCTGTACAACTTATACCTGCTCATCAAAAACGGTAACCATTCTTGCAGACATTCACACTGAAGGCTGCTTCAGCGATTTAGGGTTTCGGGTTTCGGGTATGGAACTGTTTACATTCTGCTGCCTGCACAGCCGGCTTTCAACAATTACACCATCTACCTCGGACCACAAAGTGCTACCTTTATTTCAACCATTAGAGCTGCAGGGTGGGGTTTCATGGGTGGGATAGACTTCATGCTATCCATTTTGACCATTTAATTACTAAGTGATATAACCACGTTTCCATTATGTTCAGCTCATTATTTCAAGCATTCATCCAAAATTTGTAGGTACCCTAGCATCCTTTCACATACCCTTGAGCAACCTGCGGAAGCATACCCTGGTGTACAGTCAAGCCTTACTTGGTTATCACTAAAGAAATAACTCAAATAACTGAAATGCGCTCTGGAGCTATTTGAAAGCCACCTCTTGTTGCATGATTTACAAAAAAAAAAGAGGCTCTTTTTAGCTTGTCTCCTGAAAGGAACCTAGCAGGTAAGTGGAAGTAATAGAAAAAAAAGCTGAAAGGAAAAAAAAAAAATCAACAATAGTAATGAAGAAATGAAGACAAGAGCTCCATGGCCAGGGGAGCTGCCATTACTGCGCTCACTGACGTGAAGTCTGATGCAAGCTTTGACTGGGTTAATGCTTGACAAGCAAAAGAGTGAGAGGTATTGAGTTGATGGAGATATTCTGATTCTGTGTGTGTGTGTGTGTGTGTGTGTGTCAGCGTATGAGTCAGTGCAAGCATGTGAGGATGCATCTTTTTACATATTAATGTGGAATAAGATTTCAATATCAAAGTGAAGCAGATGTCTGGATAAATGAGGCAATTATTTTCACAAACTCCACTGAGACTCTTTTGCACTACATGCTAACTAGGGCTAACAGCAGGTCAACAGTAGATGTCACCTAATGCTGCAATTTATTTCTGTCCCCAAAGTCAAGAAAGAACTATATTTAAACTTAGACCGTAAAACATTATAGAAATACAATATGAAGTAAATATTTACGAATCAAACTTGGATTTATCTATGCTCTCATATCAGCAAAAGTAGGTATATTATACAATAACGTTTATTATTAAAGGGGTCACTTAAAAAGTTGATCATACAAATAGTTGTCAATGACCTTTTCAGTTCCATGACTGATTGTACCTTTCAGGTTTGCTCTTCTGGTTTTATGGTGGCTGTAATTTTTTTCCACCGTCATCTCATTTGTATTGTTGGGGCTACAGCAGACTTTTTCATAAAAAGAAACGATAAACCTTTAAGGCCAACACTACCTTTCCTGCAGCGAAGGGCACGCAGACAAAGTTAGCGACTATTAAACATAAATCAGTTGATGCAAGCCGAATCAGGAAAAAAAGAATCTGGTAAATGTGAGTTGGAATTTCTTTTCTTAAAAGAAAAAAAAACCAAAAAAACTTCTGTAGGCTATGGCTCAGAATTTACAAGTACAATCCCTCCATTAATTTTTAATGCTACCTTTTATTTCACCTTCGTTGTGTTTTGTTTCAAGTTTTTTTTCGATTGTTTTCTCATTCTGTTTGTTGCTATTACTGTTCGCTTCACTATAAAGCATGTTGTAACTTATAGAACAGAAATTTTCATTATATAAATGTCCATTTTACCTCCTCACTCTTCACTTTTTCGTACCTACCTTTTCAACTTTTGGTAAGGATGTAGCACCTTTTTTCAGTTGAACCTGTCACAAACCCATCAAGCTTTCGCTTCTTTGCTTTTGCTTGTCAAGGTTTGATTCTCCCAACAGAGCCGTTCAGCCTGAGAGTGTAAACATGGCTAACACTCCAATATGTGCCACATAAACCTGTTAAAATGAGTTCATTTAGATGATCTGATAGGAGCCCAGCACTGTTTACTGTCAGCAGGACTAATCTTTGCATTCAGCCTGCAGGGGAGGAAACTGGTGGTGCATACAGACTTTAAAACTGGACTAACATTGTGACTGTATTTTTCTTCTTTTCCCTCTGGGTTTGAAATGATATTCATACAGAGAGTATTCATTATGATAAAGCTTAGAAGTAGCAATAAGTACAAAATAAAAAAAAGTGCATTTGTATTCAAAGCCAAATGGGGATATTTTCAGGGTAATGATTAAAAGACATCTCTGAGAGTGAGCGGCCGAGATGAGACGATGCATTCGCTCAACGTTGGCGAAATTGCTTTTCTCACGCCGCCACTGCACAATGGTTTCATGTCCTGTGTGATTGCAAGGCAATTTCATCTGATCTTTCAGATACCTCAACAAATAATCAACAGAACAAACGGCATCAATCCAATTTTCAACAATGCTTTTTAAAGGAAGTGATGATGGCGGAGGATGAATTTATATTCCCGTACACAGTAAACTCACCCATCGAAAGTGGAAGCTGCTCTTTGAATTTTCTAAAGTGTTTCCTCGAGCTCACTCGTGTTTTGTATGGTGAGGAGGAGCAAAAACGTTAAAGTCAGACACAGAAAGAGAGGGAAGTCACAGTTATGACTACATCACTGTAGGTTTTTCTTTATCAAGTTTTTTTTTCATAATAATTTCCAGTCTGTATTACCTCAGAATGAGGCTTTTCCATCAACTTTTAGCACTTTTGTTGCTTTTATTGTTTGGCCCCAATACTTGTCGGAACATCTTTGTGCTATTTCAAGTTTTTTTTTTGCCCATTTCCATCCATAAAACACACCAAATGTTCTTTACTGCACACGTGCCTTCTCTCATTTATGCTTCCAAATATCATTCCTAACCGTTCATGCTCCGTTGAATGTGATCGCACAGCAGCTTCATCAGTGTTGGCAGTGCGCTGCCTCAGTGGGGAAATGAACTGTGAGCCACACAGCTCATTCCAGCTCGCCACTAAGGTCTTGTTAGTGCTCGTTTGAAGGGTACAGTAGAGCAGGAAAATCGAGGTGGATTCATGCCAAAATAAGCCTCTTTGCATCCCAAGGATGATGCATATGTAAATCTTGTTACTTTCTACACATTATGCTAATCTATGTGAGGTGAGGCTGTGAAGGATTCCCTAATGCTCCAAAGTGTAAATCCCCTCCATACTTCTGCAACACATAACACCCATTTGAAAGGTGGTGCTTGATTATTCAAAATGCTATGACTCACAGTGAGTGTCTTGTCCTCCTCAGAATTACATTAGCCACTTGATAAAATGCTCACAGTGAGATAACTTATGTTCGTGTCACTCTGACAAGCTGTTGCGGTTCTGTATATAATGACTGAAGTAAACTTTTGAACATCTTGGCTGTCTTTCTTTGACTTTAACACCAGACAGTGCAGCAATTTGTCTCCTACCAACAATCTCACAAAATTCTCACAAGAAATTGTTTTGTCTTAAAACAATACTCTTTCCATATGTATGTTGAAATGCAACTCAGTCAATCAAATTTTATTCTATAGCCCAAAATCAGAGGGCTTTTTACACACTGTACTGATGTGACATCCTCCGTCAGGCTTTAGTGTTCATTGTGGTTCAGGCGTTTTACTGATGGATCCTCCAGGTTTTTCTTATTTGTCTTTATCTTCTTCCTCCTGTGAAGCTCTAATTTACAATTAAATCTAATGTAATACAGTTGATTCAAGATAGAAAATTGGCCTATGCAATAGATACGACAATGGACAAATACCAGTTTTTTCAGATCTGTTGGTTATTAACATACACTGCCACAACGGATGTTTGGTTAAAGCTGTGTAACCTGAGCCAGAACTAAAACTTTACCGACTACCTTGGCCCGTTCCCCAGTCTTTCATCTAGTAGTTTTTGTCCAATCCTGCTAACTAACAAACAAATAAACACGTGACCAAAACCATGATATGTAATAACTCAAATAACTAGCAAAAATATGAATAACTTGACGAAATTGAATGTAGTCAGGGTAACATTTCTTCCCTCTAAAGGGGACTTTAGAGGGTTGTGACAGAACATGTCTGAGGATTTTTAATTGTAACTTGTCACTTGTCATGTAATGTGAATTCTTGAGCACCTTGAAATATAACCATAGCTATCTATGCTAAAGACAAAAAACAATAAGTAACAGTACACCTAACTTCACGGCTCATAGGCTCTATTAAAACCAGGAAATAATACAAAAAAGACCAACCTTTTTTTCAACTCAAAATCTTTGAACTCAAAATCCTTGAATATATATACAGTATACTGCAAAAAAAAAAAAACTACTGCTGCTGCTTCCACTGATGACCTTCATGGGGAACAAGTGAAGCCTCGCTCCTGTCTCCGCCCCGCTGGTCTGAAGGTCAGAGGTATTTGGCTTTGTGTTTGCATAGGTATTTATGGCTGACTGACATTTATGGCCGCTGTTCTTCCACTTATTGATTTTATTTTCAGTTGTAACTTATTGAAATGTCTAATTATCATTCCTATTATTATTACTTTTTGCCATCTGTCCTAATTGCCATCTGAATGACTGTTGAAGTGTGACAGACAGCAGCACTCATTAATCTGAGACTCAGAGACGACCGTTTTACTGGGTTTTAAATGCTGCCTTCATTTGGCTGAAGAGTGTTGTAGCTGTGAGGTCTCGAAGCCAAAACCAGCCTTCAATCTCACCGTCCTTCACTCAGCTTTCTTGTCTCCCTTCATTATGAATTTTCAATTAAGTAAAATCGGAAGTTATTACAGACTTTATTTAGGGGTCCACTTGAAGTAAAGATGACCTATCAGGGAAGAAAATATACTATACACTCACCTCTTTTTTAGAGAAAAATGTATTCAGTCAAGTCCCAAATACAGACTTTGTGCTCACAAAAATCATTTCTGATCATTTGTAAGAAGTGAAATTTACAAAAATAAATTTGACAGTGAATCATTCATTTGAGTCAGGTTTGTTGGATCAGGAAAACATCTTGAACATGCAGGTCTGGGTGTCCACAGGACCAAGACTGAGCATTAGAGACACGTGATTTCAAAAACTTTGTCATTTTGTAATTATATTATTAATATTGAATATTATTTGAACAGTATTTTTCTTAACAATGTTACAAAGTGCTGTACAGAGATTAAAAAAAACAAAACAGCTTAAACTTGTTAAGAAACAAACAAATAAACTAACACAGGTAAAACTGGATCTCCTTGGTGGAGGTAACACCTGACCAAAACAATAATACAGGGTAGGTAATAACTCAATTAAATGCAAGTAATATACTGTATATAATCTGACTAAATTAGTTCAAATTTATTGTAGGCAGGGTAATATTGATGATGATGTTTATTGTCCCTCTGAATGTACAAGCAAACGCAGGTGAAACTCCACAACAGAAATAGTAAATATTAATCTTAATATATGAATAGAACATAATAATAAATACAACAGAGTATAATATGAATGAGAGTAATGTAACAGTTACGTTAAAGGGGCAGAGGTATGGAACAGCAAAAAAAAGGTGGATAGAGTTATGTGTAAGTACAACAAAATGTAAAAGTCATTATAGAGTTTAAGTAGAAGAGTGCAGCAGGGGTGGAAGTAAGGAGAACAATAGATTGGTAGCAAATACGTTGCAAGAAAGGAACGTGCTTAGTTCTCTAAACACACCTAGGAAGTTAAAGCACCACTTGTCCTCGACCAGCGATGCAGTGATTAATCTCAAGTCCCCTACACTCAGAGATTTGCATTGCCATTGTCTCTTCACTTGACCTTCACTGTGTTGAATGATATATGTGCACGAGTCTGACACTAGATGGCTGTTTTCACATTCAGCTACTGCAAGGAGAACTTTTCGCGGAGCTCACCTTGTTCAAAACACATAAGAGGGTTGTTGAGAAGAACACGCTGCTCACTCGGGAACAAGTGTGATGTCGAAGCATTCACTTAGATGTCTTCTGTCCAGCAGAAAAAGGAAACACATTTACAGATTGTGGATTTTTCAGTGCAGGACAAGGAACTCACGTTTATGCATTGAAATATTTGGTGTAAAAAGTTATTCAAGTTTGGTGTCTAGGCTCCGACCTCATCACTTCTCACAGAGGTCTGCATAGAAATATTGGAAAGGGATGAGAGAACACCCTGAAACCCTCCATGCAAGCCTGGAGGTGGGTGCTGGGGCTTAAAGTACAGGAAACAACACTCACGCAGAGCCGCAGAGGCACTGACAGCAGAAAGACAGATGGGAAATGTATGCAGGAATAAATAGACCACCAAACTGGGCGGGTGTGCATGTAGATGGGAATTAGGCGTGTTTATTGTGCATATGTAGCTATGCAGATTGAACTGACTGCCTGATTTAGCTTTAAAAATTTGGACATAATAGTGATGTAACTTAGAAAAAAAACAAAAAACAAAACAGAGCTCTTCTGCTCACCTACATATCTTAAGACTGTTTCATTTGATTTTTCAGAACAATTGCAATTGGAAAAGCTTGATAAAAGCTTAAAGCAATTTTTAAAAAGACAATCAAAAAGTCACAAAAGATGACTACAGAGACCTAAAACCACCACAAAGAGACACTAAACATCTTCTAAAAGATGCAAAACTTCTATAAAGAGAACAACTATAAAAAGAAATTGTTATTTTATCTGAAACAATGATCTTTTCCCAGTGTTCGTACAAAGAGACACAAAATATTGCAAGAGGCAAGAGTTTCATTCAGTGGTGGGAAAAGTATGCAGATCCTTCCCTGATTGATAAAACACAAGTATGTGATAAAAAGGTTATTCCACCACTGTTTGCATCTTGGAGAAGTTACATTTCATGAGTCATCTTCTATCATCTTTCCTGTTGGCATGCAGAGAGATGTGACAGTCGCGGGTCTGTATCGTGCAGATACCTGAGCCCTGCAGCTCAGCCACATGCCCTCCCTGCGCCGGAGCGGAACAGTCCTGGGAGTCGCTCCAGCAACTCTTCAGGATCTCTGTGAGAGGGGTGGCGCTCGGACCCGCATCAGTCTCGTAAAAAAAAAAAAAAAATCTCCATCCTCCATCACTTGTCGGGGCTCAGGCGGTGTGAGAGCATCCTCCTCTCCGCCGGGCAGCAGGCAGCAGGCAGCAGAGGAGCCCTGCGCACTGTGCGTGTCGGCGGGGCGCAGCGGAGGTGGGAGGACGGACTGTGTCCCCTCCAACAGGCGGGATTACAACTCTGCAGCATTCCGACGCTTCAACATGCCTGTTGGAAGGACAAGAGTGGCCGGGATTAGTGCGCTGCTCGCCTCGCTGCTGCTCGGCTCCTGCGGGACAGGTGGGAAAGGACAACGGCTCCTTCTGCTCGGCGCTTTGCGGGCTTTGCGGGCTTTACGGGCTTTCGTGGGTGCACACAGGCATCACTTTCGGGGTAGCATGTGCTAAGATATGGACGGACTTTTGTTTGCATGATGATTAAATCAGCCCATGGTGGTGGGAAAGGAACTATCTTAATGGTACTCGAGAAAGAAAATAGATGAATATGTTTGTTTTCATCCTAATCCGTAGATATACTCTTATCTATGAGGCTGCATGTTTTCATTATTGATTAATCAACCTATGTGATCCAAAACATTACATTCTTTCAAAGTCTGAGATGCCTCCTTCAAATAGCAACTTTTATCTTGTTAATCCAATTTAGTCAATTGTAGCTCAATTCCATTGCAATGATGTAAAAAGTGGAAAGAAAAGGCAATATTACAAATGAAATGGCTTTACTATTATCAAACCAGCTCATTTAAAGAACATCAGACTAACTGTTCAATTTTCACATCTTTTAAGACTAATTTTGGAAGAAGGCTAAGTCACAAAAGTTAAGTTTTGATCTGCAACCACATTGGGAAGAAGCAGCGCTGCACTTTTATTCAATGAATTTGGTGAATTAAACAGTTGCCTGGGTCGGATGGATCTCCGTGGCGGCTTGTAGTTGAAAGGAAGCACGCAGCCTCTGGGGATTCCCAGCTGTCGTGTTTTTAAGAGACAGCCAATCCCACAAGTTGCGTTCTCATTTTAACATGTCCAGCATGTGATGTTGTCTCATGAGAGAAGGGGAGAGAGGGAGGGAGCCGGTGGTCTGTCCGTGGAAATGGAAGGAGAGCTGCACAGGAGGATGCTGCTTTTTTAGCTGCACTTTTATTCCCAGAGAGGATCTTATTAAAAAAAAGTGTGTCCTCGGGTAAACTTGGAAGTGACACGGACTGGAAAACCGGCTTATTGTGTGTGAAAATTGTTGTTAAGTCCCCGAGTGCATATAGCAATTGTCTCTTCTCAGAAGATGCACTGTTGAAGTAGCGGCTCAGTAAAGTCTGATGAAATTTCCTCCGTGCTGTAATTATAAAGTACTCTCTTGGACTTATAATGTAAAAGTGTGAAACCCATCACATGTTGGTACGCTGACTGTAATAAACAGTAATAAGCTGATGGATCGGAAGGTTTTCACGATCACTGTTTAATCTGCGGGATAGATGCATGAGGGTAGAGAATAAGGCTGTGGCTCCACTGCTGAATTGATTGTTTGGGAAGATATCAGCTGTAGAATAAAGATGCTGAGAGTCATCATGAAATGAGAACATTTTTTGCTTATACTCAGATTTGACAGTTTCCTTGGTACCGACAAATCTGCTTCCTATATTTTGCCCTGCAGTTTACTATATAAACAGCCAGACCTTTATCATCGACTTAATGACCCGTCTTTAGTCCTGAGTATGCCTCCTAAGCTATGAAAAGGTTGCAGCTCAGTTAAGAACAATCACATCATCCATCTTTTTTTATACGTGGAGGAAAAGAGGTTTCTGTCATACTCTGTCTTAATGTCTCTCCCTCTGTGTCTCTCTCCATCACTCACTTATATTGCTTCTACCGAACCTCTCAGTATGGTTCACATACAGAGAACAGTTCTCACAGAGGCGTCTATCCAGGGGGGGAGAACTTTGTCAGCCCCTGTTGCTAGGGCTGCCCATGGAGGCTGCTATCGCCATTATCGATGCTCAATGCATCTGTCATGGCCCCAGACGCACGAGGTACCCTTTGGCTTTGTCAGCTGACGCTCTGAGCCTTCCTTCAATCACGACCGCTCAAGGCTCGCGGTGGTGTTGCAAAATGTATTTAGGCTCAGGAAATCCATTGAATCCAGGACCTCCACCCGACATCCACCCCCCTCAACTTTCTAATTTTATCTTATAGAGGTTCATAACCTGTAGAGTTTCTACATGTGAGGGTAATAAAAGCTAATGGGCAGATCTGATTTATTTATTTTTTTACCCAGTATGTTTATTCAGCTGTTTTCTTTGAGCAGTACTGAGCAGTCTGATTGTGCAGTCTTGTGCTTTTGGAGGAGCACTCACTCACCATCTTGAGTTGACAAAAAAAAAATCCAGTGTGGAGGAGAAACACATCCAACATGGTTTGCATTTTTCTTTGTCCGATCGAATTAAATCACCTCACTCCTGTAACTGTTAACAGAGCCTAACCCTTAGCCTTAGATTCAAAAACATGCACATAGACACACAACTTTTCATCCTAACACAAATTGTGCGATTTTGAACTCTGTCTATTTTGAACACGCTGAAAACCTTTTGTCATGGAGAAAAAGAGACTTTCAATGAGATTTTCTACATCAAAAGCTACAAAAATATTACACGAAGAATGAAAAAAAAAAAAAAAAGGGTTTGAAATGAATTGGAGAAGATTTTGGATGCAAATACGACAGCACAATGACGAACCAAACCCTAACTATAATTTAACCTAGATAAAGTGCACATTCATGCTAGTCCGCCCATGCTGTGGCCAAATCCCGATTGACTTGTGGGTTTGTTCCATACCATGTTCAAGCAGGGTACCCTTCCTTGGCCCTGGCACCGTTGGAAGACGTGTGCTTCGTTACGGTGCGGTCACGCATTGCACGAGCAGAGAAATGTGAAGTAGGCATGACATATAATTAATGCAATCATTCCTTTTGACAATCGCTGTCTTGCATAATCGATAAACCTGGGGATGTGAGAAAGCTGTGTCTGAACAAAAACTCCAAATAACTCCATTAAGAGTGAGTGCACCCTTAACGTTTAAACTTGCTGTAGGTTTACAGGTATTCGATGCAGAATGTGTTTGTACAGAGAGGACGGCATGCAAACCGGAGCAGACAGTTTCAGGAGACAAAGTAAAGGACAAGACTGTGCCTTAATTACAAACTTTGTTTGTCAGCACATTCAGAAACACCCCTGAAAGTCTTATTTGAATGTTGTTTGTTCTGCGCTGCCTCTGCAGTTTGGTTTGGTTGATCAGTGTCATAGTAGATGCAATTCAATGCCCATTCATTAACTTACTGAGACAGAAAAGATCACCTGTCACCTTTCAGGGTGATATTTTAAGAATTTGGTCAATATCTGACCATTGCTGTCCTTTTCTGGTGATCTTCATTCTCTTCATCAATATCAGCCAACCATCACCCCTGACAATGTCTCTAATAAAAGATTCTTCTTCCCCTCAACTTGACCGACGTCAGGAGGAGCACCTCTCACCACTCCATGCTCTCCACTTTAGTTTAATTTTGTAGTTAATATTAATTAGTCAGGTTCACATGGTAATTTAGCATTTTTTTTAATGTAAATGTTCCAGAATAATTTCACATTTTTGATGGTTGCACGGGTGGAAGCTGCAGAGTAACTACAGGAGCGCATGAGACTGTGGGTTGGGAAGAGGTGTTTGATTATTTAACTCGCTCAAACTGAAGGAGGAACATTACAGCACTGTTATTTTCTCAGACTGCTGGAAACTCATCTCCTCCATTCCACAGCAGGACTGAGAATAAGTTGGTAAGAAATATGCCGAGAGAGGAGTGGATTTAAATTTGGGACTAGCTCCCTGCTCAATATGCAAACAGCCGTCTCATCAGAATTTATTACTTTTCACTGAGTTGGAGGTTTGAACTGAGAAAGCATAAACCTCTGAATAAAATCAATTTGGTGTGAATGTGCGAGACATTTTCCCTCTGAACCCTGTTGTCCTTTATGCTCCACGAGACGGTGGAGAGAAAAGAGCCACTATAAGGCGTGAGGAAAGCAGTAGAGGATAAATCGCCCTTTACTTTTCTCCTTTAGACTCATTTATGAAAATGTGTTTAGTGGAAATGGAGTCATGTAGAGTTTCTGATTGAGTCAAGGTTAGGGCGGCAGCGACTGGTGGTGTAAGCTTGGAGCTGCCAGTCATGAATTTAGATTTATCAATCTGGTGAGAAGTAGTTAAGCAATAAAGGTGACTGCAGCCCATCCATCTGCCTTTGAGACCTGCGGCATGTTGTGTTTGTCCAAGGCCGACTCCCCAGTGGCTGCCTGAGCCCCTAAAAACAGGCTCATTCATCAAATGACTGTGTCAGATTCAGGCACATTCTGCTGAGGTCACTGTTTCGCACTCTCAGTTACAAGAGTCTACGTAGAAACTCCTGGAATATGCCATTAGCAAACACGAAACAATCTCCACTATGTGTCAATCAAGCCTTTCCTTCTATCACATAAACTACACATAAACATAAGAACGTACTAAGCCCTCATGATCACTTGAAGACGGAGAGAAAGAAATGTGTCCTGCGGAATAATATGCTTATATTTTCGCTATGCTTGACTCTGATATGATATTGTAGGATTATTATGTCTAAAAATAACAAGTAGCATTTTAATGTTTTATACTAAATACTGTGTTCTGTATATTTTATAGGCTATGTGTGAAACGTGGTAGCAGTAACTCATTAAGTAGCAGCAGTAGAAAAAGTGGAAATCTATTTTCCTGTGAAGTGTAGTGTAGAAGTATTAACATACTCTGGTAAAGCATGAGTACATAAAAATGTATTTACTGAACCAGAACTCTTGCTTTTTTATGCACCTTTCTAAACTTCAAATACTGCACACAGCTTATTGTAACTTCAAAGGTTTTATATTAAACTTCTTGTCCACACTGGCCCACTTGAGTTGAGGTTCAAAAAGTTCAAATTTCCAGTCAGTAATGTGATGGAAGCAAGACTGAATTTGAACCTCATCGAAAATGTTTAGATTTCCTGTTAAATAATACAATTTCCTACTTTTGTGCGGAAATCAGATGATTATGTTCAGAGGAACACATCTTGACGCAAAAACTCTGATGTTTTTGTTCTTACACTGTGTGTGTGTGTGTGTGTGTGTGTGTGTGTGTGTGTGTGTGTGTGTGTGCGTGAATGTCCACATCATTATGGAAGCCTGTGTCTCTGTAGAACCACAGAGAAAAAAAATTTTTGATGGAAGCTTTCTGGAAAAAAATACCTTGCACTGATGGTGTTATTTTTTGTCCTTTTCCTTGACTTCATCATTTTAAACCTGTTGTAATGGATTCTTTAGGCCACTTGGAGCTGTACAACAATAAAATACCACTTTGGATTTAGGAAAAGATTGTGTTTCAAATAAGCACTAAAGAGTCGAGTGTTTAGGATTTTAAAAAAGAGGATGGTCTTTAAATTTTTTCATTTATCACTTGAATCATGGTTTTGTTAATGTTTGCCTTGGAGCCTTTTAAATCAAGACAGACCCTGTTTCTACAGAAGAGACTGAGTGAACACTGGTACTCTGGGTGCTTCCTGGTTTTCACCATAGAGGAGAGTAAAACCAGAGGTGTTCAATTGATACCAGGGTCAGACGGCAGCTAGTTTCTGTCCTGTTTTATAGAGAATAGAAGAGGCACAAAAGTTGAGCTGATGTTAACTTCACAACAGAAGGATTCATTCTTCCTTATAACCAAACCCTACACTTCAGGTGTCCACAATTCGAAGTCATTACCTTCAGTCTCATTTCCTAGTCATGGTTATATATCATCTCATGAAACTACAAAACATTCCTCATATTTTAACTTCAAAATCTAAATCGACACGCCTGGGGGATCCAATAATGCAGAGACACACAGGGAGCTTTCTGAATCGGTAGTTGTTTTAATAAAAGATCAAACCAGGAATTCAAATTATGCAGAGGAACAGATAAGGATAAGGCAAACTCGTAATCGGAACATGGAATACACATCGGACACAAGGAGACTTACACGGAATATACGCTGGAATGTTCGCTAGGAAGACAAGACAATCTGGCACAGGAAGAAGGGAACAGAGGGGTTAAATACACGAGGGACAGGTAGACAATCGGACATGGGTGGGACACATTAGTTAGAGGGAGTAATCAGACACACCTGGGGGACAAGTCTTGACAGGACATGGGGAGTAAGACACAAGCAAAACTTCAAAGTAAAACAGGAAACACCGAATGACCCTAACAGACAAACACTTGACACCAGCAGACCCTGACAGAGGTACAGCTGCCACTTGCTCCAGAACATCTCAATAATATTTCTGGTTGTTGGGAGTAAACCACAACTCTGATGACAGATTTTAACCAGACATCACATCGCATGAAAACATTTCCCAAATATGTACTGAATTAACTGCAAAAGCAACTTCACAAGCTCTTCGGTTGTTCTGGATTAGTTTTCCCTCATACTACTTCGCGCCACTAGCATTAGCAGGTTAGCGTGCATGCACAAAGACGTCCTTAACAGCAGTGTCTTCCAAAATGTGGAAAATACCTCATAAGAGAAGTTTTAAGCTTTATTTACCTTGGATGTTCACCCAGTTTAAGGCATTCCTAACCTGTGATATCGGGAAGAGAAGAGACACACACAATGAGCTGACGTTAACCTCACAGCAGGAGGATTTATTCTTCTTGTGCACGCCGCAACCTGTTCTATATCACCTGCGCCAAACACGCCCTCTTGTGGCGTGGATGTGGAATAGCACTGTACTGATTTCTGCTGCAATGAAATCATCTTGGTGACTAAATCAGCAAAAATGAATACAAAAAAGAAAACAGATATGAGGGTGCCTGTTTTTTCCCCTTTTTCTTTAATTTTAACCCTTGTTTAATTGAATCCCTTTTTCTTAATCCTCATTCGTTTCTGTATTTATTTCGAGATTTAGTACTTTCAACTTTCTACACAACAACACCTGTAGATGCCACTAAATCCTCCACACTCTACCTTCAGCTAAGTTATGTTGGTATACATTGCTAAAATGTATGAGTTAGTAAGTAAAAGTAAGTGGGCTAAATTAACAGTGAGTTTTGGCTTGTCCCAGGGCATAAATTTAACCTCCTGTTTGACTCATCTGTCCACACCAACCTCCATTTAATGACTTTTCCCCTCTTTATCTTACTTCATTTGTCATCCTCTTTGGCTCTCTTGTCATTAGTTGCGGCGTGTCCGATTAAAATAAATGATGGTCTAAATTTAAAACATGATATGGCAAAAACTATTATGCACACAGGTGGTTACAGTGAACAAAGTTCAACTCAAGCCAGAGATTTTAAGTAAAACAGAGGGAATTAAAAGGACACATTATTTTCTGTCTGGTTTGGTAGAAGAAGAAAGAAAAAAGAAAGCAGAGGGAAAGCTGGTGTGAAAAGAAATGAAGAGTGGACAGAGAAAAACAGACGTGGAGGAGTTTGGTTGAGTGTACTTTGTGCACATTCATTGTAGTTGCCCTTCGTCTTTAAGCCATGCAGTGACACTTCCAAGTCCTTCTCTCATTTCACCCATCGGTGGGTTTTCTTCTTTCCTTCCTTGTGAGTGCATGATGTCAGATTCATCAGCCTGACAATCCTCATCTCACCTTCACACAGCTGCAGGTCTGCGTCGTACAGCTACTCAAGTTTCAGCAATAATGTCCTCTTCTTCGCAGTTTTGCTTTCTGCCAGCGGGGTAAAGTTACTGTATCAAAACAGGGAATGCAGGGTCGTTTAAAACGTAAATCTTATGAACGAAGCTCCAAACTACCCGGAAGGGGACTTTTTGATATTTTTAAATATCTCAAATGCTGCTTTCCATCTCTGCTGACCTGAGGGCTGTGCTGATGCCTGTTTTTGATTGATATCAGCTGACAGACTGAACTCCAGCTGGGAGATGAGAAACAAAGTAAACAAAGTTGTTCTGTAGTCTACATGTCATGGTATTTTGAGTGTGCACCACACTAGTTTCTCATTCAACAAGTTAAGGTGCAGGAGAAGATGTCTATACACTACATTGTATGTAACTAAGTTGGACTGCCTTTGATGAAATCATGTTTTTGACCAAAGCATGCAAAATCTGGCCTGACCAGGAACAGGATTAAACTAGCACATTCATAGATCCTCACAGCCTAAATGTGTGGTAAAGGTCTACAATTACTATACATCAAATTAAACCCTATACCATATTAAACCCACAAAGGAATTTCTTTCATGAAAATGAAAATTGAAACATTTTATTAAATGCAAATTAGTTTTTTGGGGGTTTTATTAATGGCTGTAGCAAGAATTTAAATAGGAACAGGAAAGCTGATATGGGTTGTTTTTCAAAGTGTTTGGTGACTCCACAGCATTCCAATGAATTATTGCATAAATATGAGGAGGTGCCATGAAATTAAAACACAAACATTGATTATACTGTATTTATACTGTAGCTATGATGGTCAAGAGAACTTCACGCAAACTAACAAAATAAAATCAAATACAAAACAATGCCGCAAAGGCTGCAAAATGACTCATCTTTTCCAATAGACAGCATCACATGTCAGCATCCTCTTTCTAACACGACTCCCGTCTTAATCAATATAACAGCCAATTAATAGCAGATTACTAATAAATACAGTTCTTAATTACACAGTCTGCTGCTTTGACCTTCCTCCTTTCTGATTTAATGAAAGCCTTTATATGCATTGGCGTGTGGAATGGAGTGGCAAAATCTTTTGAAATGAATAATAACGGACACATTCACTGACTGATGCCATTCTGACCTCCCTGTTTTTATAGAAAGAACCTTTGTGACGCTGTGCAGAAAAGGATCACCATGACGTTGATGCTCTAAGATTTCAAGCAACTCAACGTTTCTTCTAACAAAGTGACATAATGTCCTCTCAATTAGAACGCCTGTAAAGAAAAGCATGTCTCTCAATTCTCTTGTCCTTATTTTGAAATGTACAACTGCCAGTTTTTTATGCTCTTCTCAATATGTGTCCTAATGTGATGACGGTCAAACCGTGCAGACTCCAGGTAATTCTCTAAAAATCACGCTTCGTTTGCTCGGCTGAATTTTTTTTTAACACTATTTGACCATTTAATTCTCCTTGTTAAATCTGCCTCGTATGGAGTCACATATTAATGAACTTAGGATGGTAGAAATTCCAGTAGTATTTTATACCATTTCCAAGCGAGAAAGCCAGTAGATATATAACATTACAGATAACGGTATAATATAATTATTTTTTTTAAATAGATATAGATGGTGGGAGTATTAGAGTTACTGGCTTGTCATGTGTAACAGCAAGCATTAGATGAAACAAATAGTGAATTTGTTTCGCTGTTAGCACTCAGCCTGGCAGCAGTGATGATGCATGACTCAAGACAATACCTCACAGAAAGACACAAACTGAGAAGTTAATTTACTGTAAAATCAGCTATCATTTGCTGATTACTAGTATTGCATGGTGAACATCAGGTCTGCTTTTCAGAGGGAATTGTACTCCTTGACTCGTGACATCTAGAATCTGTAACCGTGCTTGTACGCTAGTGTGGGTGAGGAAGTTTAAAAAACAATCAGATCAAACAGATAAAACCTGAAGAATTTCAGTTTTTATGGTATGGTGAAATCTTTATGTTTTGGATGGATTCCTCTAAAAGTATGGAGATTAATGGTCCAAAACATAAATGATTTCTGCTGAAGGTCAACATGAGGTCAACACTTTATTAGTTAACATTGAGAACAGGTGAAAACTTTCCTGTGACATTTGGTACAGACATTCATGATCCCCTGACCTTTCATGTCAATCAAAATTTCTGTCTAATAATTTGGTTTATGGTGAAACGCCTGCAAAACTAATGCTATTACCTCCAGCGTCTGTATTTTGACCCAGTATTTAATGAAATACTTATGATAGTGAACACGATAAACATGTTTCTTTGAACATCACTGCTAAAAGCATTTACTTTTAAGCACCTCTCTTCCTGAGATCAGCCTCACTCACACACAGAGATGAAACAAACTCACACATGAACAAAATAATGCTGTGAGTTTTGGTTTACAATCAGGGTTAAATAATTAGTTAATACCAAATAAGCTTTCACTAACAATTCATGTTAGTGTGCCAAGTAATCATTATATCAAGTCTTCATGGTAAATAAGATATTAATTCAAGCATTATTTAGTCATTTAAAACCATGCTATTAATTGTTATTGAAGAAACACTGTTTATGTTTTCAACTTTACAATGAGGGTCACATAGAGCTTTGATAAATGTTTAATTCTGGTTAATTAAAGCTTTATCGTGGTGGCCATCTGTGTCCAAATTTAACTCTTAGTTAATGGGCATTGTAGTGCTAACTAATGATAACAGCTTGGTTAGAAACTATTTTATAAGTACATTATTTATTTATTTAATGTACTATCTAATGTACTATTTTATAATTATGAGGACTGTAAGTTTAATTAATTAACTGTTTGTCTGTTAGTATCACTGAATTAACTAATGTTAATTAATTTACCCTTATTATAAAAATGTTACCTTTTTTTCTCATTACACCACAAAATGTTTCTTTCACTCGTTATAATGCAGGAAATTATCTTCAGTAGACACACATATCATGTGTGCCTACAGTTTCGTGTGCAGAGATAAAATTCAATCCAATTCATCTTTATTGTCATTATACTTGTCAGGGTCTGCTAGTGTCAAGTGTCTGTCTGTTAGGGTCATTCAGTGTTTCCTCTTTTACTTTGAAGTTCCTTCTGTGTCTTACTCCCCATGTCCTGTCAAGCATTGTCCCTCAGGTGTATCTGATTATTCCCTCTCCCTAATGCGTCCCACCTGTGTCCAATTGTCTACCTCTCCCTCATGTATTTAACCCCCGTGTTCCCTTCCTCCTTTGCCAGATTGTCTTACCTTATCTTCCCCGTGAGCAGTCCAGCGTTTATTCTCCGTGAGTTCCTAGTGTCTTGATCTTGTTTTGTTTCCCCGATTCCCGAGTTTTTTTTAACCTAATCTGTACCGTCGCATCATTTGAATTCCTGGTTTTGACCACTGTAAATAAAAACAACTACCGATTTAGAACGCTCCCTGGGGACTCTGCATTATTGGATCCTCCAGACCTGGTGCCTGACAATACGTACATATATTTACTATGCAGCCCAATGAAAAGCTTATACGCTTGTCTCTATTATGGTGCAACAGATACATCAAGCATGTAGTGCAAGGACAAGAGATGAAAGTGCTAGAGATGAAAACATCAAGAACAATGCAAGACAATGACAGGTAATGAAATAGTTTTGTACAGCGTGTGAGGCAGTTCTGAGATTGTTTGATTTTTAAGAAAAGGAGTGGTAATTCAAAGTGACAGAGTGCAGTACCATGTGGCTTCACTTAAAAAAATTGATTTTTAGTCCTACTTAATCAATTATTTACTCGAGTATTCTCACTTACCTCCTAAGTCCTGTTTCCACCAAGCAGAATGGTTCAATTTGGTTTGGTGCAGTATGCATTCTCTTGTGTTTCCATTGCCAAAAGCTGTGAACCCTTAAAAAGTAAACCATAGCATGCCAGTCACCGTGTCACCTTTGGGTGCCAACTCCAAATTCCTAAGTATATACGCTCATTTATGATGGAGAAATAGCACAGTGACATAAATTGAAGAGTTAAGGATCATCACTGTGCTGCAAGTGGTTGCTTTTATGTAGGAAACAATCGGTGCAGGTGTGGAGAAAAGTGTCTCACGTTGTTATTCTCAACAGTAAAGAGGTTGTCCGCTAGTCAGGTAGATGATTCATTCCCCTTCATGCCCCTGAAGTCTGCTTGTCTCCTTGGGTAAGATACTGAATCCCTGAATTTTTCTCGATGGCTGTTCCATCATGGCGGGTGAGTGTACATGTTATTGCTCTTGTTAAGCACGTGGCACACTTTATGGCAGCCTCTGGCACCAACGCATGCAACCTGAACTCATGGGATGGTGTATAAAAAGCCACATTCACTGTCGTTTTGTCATGAAATTTAATCAATCTATGAGCACAGTTTGTTTGTTTAGGCAGTAAAAATGACTTGGTTGGGTTGAGGCATCAAAGTTTTGCAGAAAAGGTCCACTACTTGTTTGACCCGGTCATCACCCCGACCTAATCCAAAAGTGGACTCTCTCATTTTTTTATACCTTTTTTTTTATACATTGTTTTTTCTTTTGCATCCATGCCTAAAATTGCACAACAAAATCGTAATGTAGATTGTGTTAAATGACACATGAGATGATTCAAGACATTGGTGTGTTATTCATAAAACATTTGGTGGAACACTGCTATGAGTGTAATTCTTAACATTATGCCATGTGGTGGAGTTGTTAGTCTCAGTGAAGCCAGATAATGGAAAGGTATCCTGGGTTAAACATCTGTTAAAAGAGTTGATAGAGAGTATATGTCAACTTCATAAAGACTCTATTTATCTATTTATAAATCTCAGGAGCATTGCACTTTGCACACTCTATACACAGAGGCCAGATTATACATAGTACTTAGTATGTTTTTCAATTTTTAGTATTTTAGTTTTTATTTATCCTTTCTTTTACTGCGTGTTGACTTATTTTGGTACTTTTTACCCTGCACTGATACTCACTTCTGTACTGCTGTGTCAACCTGAATTTCTCCCAAAGGAGATAAATAAAGTTACATCTTATCTTATGCTCTAAATGGGAAAAGGATCAGTTCTGCTGGAGCCAGGAAATTTCAATAAACAACACTGAACTATGATGAACATTCCTAATTCAAGTCCGGATTTACTTACTCTGACATTTTTAAATCTGTAAAGATTTGTTGTAAGTGTAACTACTGACTATATGTCTCAATCGTAATTTCATAGTACATTACATATTACCTGGTTCTTGTTGTACCAAAATGTAGTAACAGTGCATTCTTTTTCACTTTGTTTTTAACACGCCTTGTCATTCAGTATGAAGTCCCATCAGTGCAATCAGTCCAGCAGCCTTTTACCTTCATTTTCCTATGAACTTTCTGTACTTCTGTTTCCCCCCCTTTTTAACACCACAGCCACATTTTAAATGTCACTACATCTCTGAGGAATATTAACATTATCTGTTCAAAACACCTCTGCTTCTTACAGCTTTTCTTATCCAAGGCCATGCTTTCAAAACACATTATCCACTGAGATTTTTCATTGCTCATTTCACCTTTCTACTCTAATACAATAGTTTTTACAGTTGTACTCTGCTATCACAGTTGGCTGTGTGACTCCATCAGCTTTTAAGCTTAGCTGGATGCAGACACAGCAACATGATTATTACTTTTATCATCCACCAACATCTACACAGATTATTTTCTTTAGAGTGGAATGAAATTTAAATGCACCAAATACAAAACTTTTTGTATTTGGTAAATTGACCCATAGAAACAGTAAATAGACTGCATTTATATAGTGCTTTTCTAGTCATCATAACCACTCAATGTCAGCATTCATTCACACACTTGTGGCAGTGACATATTTGCAGAGTGCCACTTTCTCATCAGGTAACCATTCACGCATGCACTCACAAAGTTCAAGCATAAAGAGCAATTTAGGGTTCAGTTTCTTACTCAATGACACTTTAAAATGCAGACTGGGGATCAAAACACAGACCTTTTGATTACTGGATGACCATTCCACTACCTCAGCCAAAAAATACAAAACTGTCTTGTTGATAAAAACGTCTCTAACATCTGAACAGGGTAATGCTACTGCAAACTGGAACAGTGTAGTACAAGAAATATGTCTTCTACTGGTGTATAGACTTTATGTATATCCCACGTTTTTGCTCCTAGACAATGCATGTCTTGTTCCAGAAGCCCACTTTTCATCAGGTTGCCCTGGTTCCGCAACACTGGACAGAGACAGAGTTAATATTGACTGCAAGAAAGCCAATGACTTATTGTCACACACATGGATGCTGGGGAGCTTGGAACTATACAAGATCAACAGGACACTAAGCCTTCATCAGAACTCAATGGAGCATTGGAAGACAAATCTAGAAGCCATTTCACGGTCAACTGACCAAGTTAATAAAGTGTGGCACATACCAAGAAGATTTTTGATTTTTGCTCCTCTGCATTGGGCTGAACCCTCTCAACCAGATCATCACAAAGAATGGCTTCGGATACCAGTTCAGAAGTGAAACAATGATCAGCCACCTCCTCTATATGGATGACATCAAGCTGTATGCGAAGAGTGAGCGAGACATTGACTCACTGATCCACATCACCAGCATCTACAGCAATGACATTGACATGTCATTTGGGCTAGATAAGTGTAGCCAAATGATATCAAAGACAGGCAAGATGATCACAACTGAAGGGGTTGAACTACCAGAAGGCAACATGGCTGATATTCAGTACTGTTACAAATACCTTTGGATCCCACAGGCAAATGGAAATCCATAAGAGGCTGCAAGGAAGTCAGCCACAGCCAAATACCTATGTAGAGTAATATATAAAGACAAAAGATAAAATATATAAAGACCATATAGAGACCATTCAGCTGAATAGTCAGCTGAATGGTCAGAACAAGGTCCTAACCATCAAAGCCTATGCCCTGCTGGTGATCGATACCCTGCTGGTATAATAACCTGGTCAAAGGAGGAGATGGAGGCCACAAATATCAAGACAAGGAAGCTCCTCACCATGCATGGTTGTTTTCACCCTAAGTCCAGCACCCTGAGGCTGTACGCCAAGCGAAAAGAGGGAGACCAAGGACGAGTCAGCGTCAGAGCTACTATCCAAGACGAAACACCAAAAATCCAGGAATACATCAGCAAGATGGCCAGTAATGATTACCTGCTAAATGAATGACTAGCCTCCCACAGCCCCATGGCTCTATCAACCGTGATTGCACTCCTATCCGAGGTATGGTGGGTAGCATTAAGGACCCAACTTGATTCTTGCCACGAACCATTTGAACCCCGGGCACCCGTACCAAAGTCAGTGGCGTTAATCACTGAGCTATCCAGCTGCTCAAGTCACCAACTGTTGGATAGTTCACCGACTAATAGATAACTTGAACCTGGGTTTAGACCGTCATGAATGAACCAGGTTAGTTTTACCCTACTGATACTGATGATGTCTTTTTGCAATAGTAATCCTGCTCAGTACGAGAGGAACTACAACTTCAGACATTTGGTGTATTTGCTTGGCTGTGTGTCTCCTTCAAGCTCGGGTCCTCTGCCAGAGGCCTGGGAGCCTGATGGTCCTGCGCAGTATCTTAGCTGTTTCTAAGATTGCGCTCTTCTGGACAGGGATTTCAGACGTTATTCCTGGGATTTGTTGGAGCCGCTCTCCCAGCTTGGAGGTTACAGCCCCGAGTGCTCCGATCACCATGGGTACCAATGATGCCTTTACTCCCCACATCCTTTCCAGCTCCTCTTTCAGCCCTTGGTATTTCTTCGCGCTTCTCATGTTCCTTCTTCCTGTTGCTATCACTTGGGATTGCGACATCTACCACTACTGCCTTCTTCTCCTGCTTGTTGACCACCACAATATCCGGTTGGTTAACCTCCACCATCTTGTCGGTCTGGATCTGAAAGTCCCACAGGATCTTAGCTTGGTCATTCTCAATCACCTTTGCAGGCATTGTCCACTTCGATCCTTAGACCTCCAGCCCATACTCGGCGCATATGTTCCTGTATACTATGCTGGCCTCTTGGTTATGGCATTCCAAGTATGCCGTGCCTGCCTGCATCTGGTACCCTGCTGTTATGTGCTGCACTATCTCAGGGGAATCTTTGCAATGTCTGCACCTTGGGTCCTGTCTGGTTTGGTAGACCAGTCATCTAGCAGTTCTTCACGACCACCCAGAGCCTGTCTCAACCTCTCCCTGAAGTCCTCACAACAGTCTTTCTTCTTCAGCTTCCACTATTTGATACTCTGTTCCACCCTTGCTCTTTTCCTCTTCCTCACCACCAGAGTGTCCTACACACCACCATCCGATGCTGTCTGGCTACACTCTCTTCTGTCACCACCTTGCAGTCTCCAATCTCATTCAGATTGCATCGTCTCCACAAAATGTAGTCCACCTGTGTGCTCCTGCCCCCGCTCCTATATGTCCTCGTGTTCTTCCCTCTTTTGTAAGTAGGTATTCACCTCACCCATTTCCAATCTTATTGCAAAATCCACCACCATCTGTCCTTCCAGAATCCTTTCCTTGACACCAAACCTGCTCATCACCTTCTCATCACCTCTGTTCCCTTCACCAACAGACCCACTGAAGTCTGCTCCAATCACCACTCTCCTTCATGGGAATATTCTCTACCACTTCATCTAATTTACTCTAGAATTTCTCTTTCTCTTCCATCTCACAGCCAACATGTGGGGCATAACCACTGACAACATTCATCATCACGCCTTCAATTTCCAGCTTCACACTCATGTCCAATATTCTTTTCACCTCTACAACATTCTTTGCATACTCCTCTTTTGGGATCACAACTACCCCATCTTTCTTCCTATCCACACCATGATAGTACAGTTCGAACCCTGCTCCAATGCTTCTAGCCTTGTTGCCCTTCCAGCTGGTCTTTTGCACACACAAAACATCTATTTTTCTTCTCTGCATCATGTCAGCCAGCTCTCTAACTTTGCCTGTCATTGTGCCAGCATTTAGAGTTCTTACTCTCAATCACTCAATCACTCTCAATCACTCTCAATCACAGTCTTGACTTTCCTCTTCCCTCTCTGTATCCTCACACGTTTCCCTCCTCTTGTTTTTAGCCCAATTTGTCAACAGCACGGTCGCTGTTAACCCGACTGATACAGTATGAAATTAGTTTTCATGACTTGCTTGTTTGATTCGGCTCACTTTGTACGCTGGATGCCCTTCCTGGCGCAACCCTCATCATTTTTCCCGGCTTATAAACCATTTTCCTTCAATTTTTTCAAAGCTTGTCTTTCATTACATTAATATATAACACAGATCATTCCTATAGCTATACGACATCAAATATGTGAGTGAAGCAGTCCATGGAAGCCCAGGTGATTTACACTACACAAAATACTCTCATTTATTTTGTCCTCTGCCATTCTTGGGAGATGATTCCACAATCTTATTCTTTCACATTTTCATTGCGAAAACCCTGGTACCCAACTCATATCGCCCTGAATTGATGAAATTGGAACGAATTTTTGAACCATCCAAAATCAAAAAGCTCTTTTAGTATAGCATCTAAATATTTTGAATTCATAAAGCCCCAGACCTGCATAATTCAATATAGGAGAAACAACTGAATTTGTAAGTCAGACTCAATAGGACATTTACAGTATGTCATGTATTGAATTGATATGACAGAAGTATCATAGTATAGGAGGCGGGGACTCCTCAGGACAACTCAGTTGATGATTTTCAGCACAGTAATGTTATTTGTGTTCCACATTATATCATCTATCATGCTTAATGTTTTTACCTTGTTCATTTTATAAACATTCTGAGAAATGCCATTAGCCAACATATGTTAAGAGTCATAACTTGGTCATAAAGCGTATTTGAATAATTACTTTCTTACTTGGAGCAAACTGTGCATTACTTTAGTTAAAGTTAAACTTCAGGGCATCTCTTTTAGGTTAACAGAGTTTTGACATTCATGAACTGAATAGATACTCATGTTCACATGGTTGATATGTAAATATCAATTAAAAGACTCATCTGGGGTGAGCAGAAGAAAATTTAGTGGGGTAGTTAGCAGCATATTATTCTTCACCTCCACACAAAGCCATTAGCTTTCTGCAGATTTCTTTCTGTCTGACGCTGCAGCAGATGCCCTGAGCTTTGGAATTATGCTTAATAATTAACTAAATACTTGCAACCACCATTCCTTGATCAACAGCTAGTTGAATTTTTTGACAGCGTAGAGGCTGGCAAAATTCACTCTTGTGCAACTTCAAACACACAGCATATTTATCCAAAAGTATTTGTTCAAGAATAAACAATGAAGGAAAAGAAACACATAATGTCTAATCTAGGATGTAAACCATTACACTTGTATACAAAGGTGTGCATGTATGTGTGTGAATGTGTGTGTGTACATAAAAGAGAGATGGATGGACAACAGGCAAAATGGCCGAAAGCTGTGTAAGTGTCAGACCAAATGTTCTTTCCTTACTGGGGCTTAGACCATTTTTTTGTTTGAGACCCTGCATTTTAAGACAGGTGTGAGGACATGGTGCCAGGTTAGAAAGACGATGGATGCAAGACACTGAGTCTGTGTCAGGTAACTAACCTCAATTTAGAATTGTGGGCAATCTACTGATTAATAACCTGAACACAGTCACAATACGATTCAACAATGCAAAACAAATACTTTCATCAATTACGCGTTTAGCTGTGCTGTGCTGTGCTAAGTTGATGTGCAATGGTCAACTTTACCAGTCCTTCAAAGGGGAGAAATTTCTTCTAGTGAAGTGATCCCTGTTTAATGGAGAGTCACAGTTGAAGCTCTTGCAAGGAATTCTCATGGAGAATGCTATTCTTGTTGTTCAGTCCTGGTGCTGGAGGAAACCGTTCGCTCCTTTGCTCTTTGCAAAGTTAGCAGTTGTGCTGAACTCTTCAGTAACTCCCTTTGGTTAGACTCCTGGCCTGGTTGCTGTGGCTAGCTAAATTTTAGTTTGTTGAGTCCTCATCAGGTGCTCCAGCTCCAAAAAAGCAGAGAGAGATGAGCTGAGTTCTGTAGCTCCAGCCCAGAGGAGAGCGGTGAGAGAAGAGAAGATCTCTCTTGTATGCCTGTCCTCTACAAATGTCTGGTATTTAGCACCAAGGTGTAAAAGGTTGTCAATAGCTGGGGGCTGGGAGGATCACTCCGTTGTGGGGTCCAACACTGGCCATAACCACACCACATAAAATGTCCTTAATTACCTTAATCTTGTAAACAAAATGAGTTTCCAGATAGTTACTACATCCATAACAAGTCTATGTACTGGCAAGTTTATAATTCTCTGTTTGTCAGACAGCAACAATGTGGCAGTTGAGCTGCAGTGAAAAAACACTGCTACTAGCCCAGGCAGACAACTGACGCAGCCGATGTTCAAGCCTGCCTGAGACACAAGGTTGAGGTGCGTGTGAAACACTTAATGTATATGGACAGCCCAGTCTCTCTCACTCCTCCTGTACAACCATGTTCTATGCATTGTCTGTGATGGCCGCTATTCCATGATAATTGTTGTTATTAATTTGGCCAATCTCCCACTTCGAAAAACGCAGATTTTTTAACACCTCGGCTACCTTTAGTCCAGCACTTGATGGAATGTCGTACTTTGGCCCTAGTGTGTTTACTTACCGCCAACATTCATCATTGTCCACTGCAGAAAATGTCTATATATTCAGCAATGCATTTTGTTTTTTTCTTTGAGCTGTCTCACTGTTAGTGTGGAGTGCGGCTCCAAATACTTTCAACAGAGTCCTTTGCCCTGGTTGAAGCGATTTCCTTACAGCTGCTTGTTGCTTCATGACCAGAGCTTTTCTGGGTGGTAGTGTGCCAAATGGCTCCTCGTGTTCAACGTATTTCCTGTAGTGTAGCTTATCGGTGTAAAGTAGTATTGGATTTTGTCAGTTTCCTTCTTGCCAACGACTCTTCTTGAAATGGGAAGGCCAAAATGTTGCCATACATCAGCTCTAAAACTCGATAGGGCATTGTTAATATGCAGTTTGCATCTGCCATTGTGTCATTAGGTACCGTCATGCGCACACACCTACAGAGAGGGAATCTGTGTTCTTGGGCAGCATAACTGTCCCCTCCTCTATACAAAAACAACAGTGTAATGACAATGACAGAGTTAAAATGCAGTTTTACATCCCAGAGTAATCCCCTTGTTACTTACATGAGCTTTAAACCCAAAATAACCATGTGACATGTCAGTAGATACCATTGCGGCCCCTTGATATTATTGGGACTTTTTTTGCGAATTAGTGTTGGTTATTTTTGAAGAAAGGACCTGTGACTCTAACTCTATCTTTTCTGCTTTGTGACTGGTTAATAGAGGTGTGTGACAGCCCACTGGTGACCAATCTGCCGCCATCATCGTTCAGAAGCTCCACCCAGTTAACTAGCAGCCATGGGCCGGTCTTTGCCAAAGTCAACAGGAGAGAAGGTGAGGAATATTTTACCACTGTATCACAGTAATGGTAACTGCTTTACTTGGGTGCAGGATTTTCTTTGAGGGTCTCGTATTTAGAGCTCTGTGAGAAAGCTTTATACTTTGGGAAAGCTGAGGGCTTTATGTTTTAAAGATTGACCTTAGTCAGATTTCATCAGAATTCATTACTCAGGGTTTATATAACACAAAGTCCTAACACAAATCCAGGTTTCCCTGGAGAAAGTGTTCACTTGCAAAATGTTTTTTTTGTTTGGCTTTCCACTTATTGAGAAGAATTCATTTCTGATACACAAAACACAGACACAGCAGACATTTAATCAGGTAAATATCACACACGTATGTGATTTTCAGTTAAGATATTTTCACCAGAAGAACTTTTTCAGGGAACTAAGAATCTTCTGAGAAACCTTGTTTATGATTTAATTGTAAGAACAAGGAATAAAATATGCTTCCTGGTATATATTAGTATAAAAAAGTCTCTTTTTGGAGTTGATTTGACTCAATGATCAGTCAATTTCAGTTGATTTGGAAACAAACGGACTACAGGTTAATTCACAATAGAGCGAGACGCAAAGGCTTGGTTTTTGATTTTAGCCACAGAGTGAAATAAAAGGAAAATGGGATAGACACAAAGGGCAGCACAGAAATTGAGACAGTATTAAATCTAGTTTAAATTTGGCCAAAATAAATCATCAAACACTCTTGTCTCTTTGTATTCATTTATTACATAAAGGCAAACATTAGTCAATCACATTCAACAATGAAAGGACATCAGGGATACCCTTGTTCCCTAATGTATAAAAATTGCATTTCAAATGCTGCTGCGTTATAGGACTAATTTGCCTAATCTTGTTGTTTTCTGATGCAGTGAAATGTGCTAGACTAGAGTACTTTAATTTCTCTGCTTTCAGGAAGATTTTGGTTGAATGCTTAAAATGTTTTACATTTTCTGTGACACATTTTTTTACATTGGTGTTTCTAAGCAAAAACACTGGGGTACACAGCACTGGGGGGTTAGACTTCATGCAATCGGGCAGTTGTTGACATCATCTGTCAAGAAGCAGGTTCGGGTCAGTGAAATGTCTGTCTCTCAACTCAGGTGTGTTCTGTTCTGCGGGCTGCAATAGACTTCCCTCTAAGTGTAGGAACGGTGTTTGCCCCTCTGCAGGACACAGAGCTCAAAGCATCAAAGCCAAACCTCAGCTGGATTCACGGTTTGAAATACTGTATATCCCTGTAGCTCTGTAGTTAGGAACACAAAGACAAAAACAGACAAGCAGACGATAGATAGATAATTAGATAGATAGATAGATGGATGGACAGATAGATAGATAGATGGATAGGTAGATTGATTTACAGATAGCACAGCGGTGACTCTGTTGTGGCATTGTGAGGACAGATCAAGGAGGCCAGCTGCTTTATCACATAATTTTTCATTTGTGCAAGGCATTGAATTATGCTTTTTCACAGTGAAAATGTATGGAATACCCTTTGTATTATGTTTTTAACAGATCAAAAAGAAGAAAAAAATTTATATACGTATCTCACTTTCCAGCTTTGTGTCAGGTCCCAGTAGTCAGTGTGTGTATTCTTTAGGTTACTTCCTGGTTTAGTTTGTTAAGGTCTTTGTCATTCCGTTTCCTGTCAAGTTTCCCTCCTGTGCGATTGCCCGTATTATGTCCACCTGCGTCTCGTTGTATCCTCCTCCCTCATGTATTTAAGGTGTGCTCTCCCTTCACTGTTTGTCAGATCTTCTTGTTCCTTTTGTGGTGAGAGTTTGCGGCAATTATTTCTCTTGCAATCTCCTTGTGTTTTGACTGTGCCTGTTTCTTTTTTTTGGATCTCTGCGGTTTTGTACCTTTGGCCTTTATTCTACCTGACTCTTTGTGTACCAAACTCGTTTTTGATTAAAGACCTTGAGTTTTTGAATTCCCCGTTTCAGATCTGCTTTGTGGGTCCTTCGTCTGTCTCCCTGGTCATGACATTTTGTCTGAAGCTAGGTTGTTAAATAAACGGTACTGTCAGAAGAAACAATAGAATTATTTGATTCAGTAAACAGAACTCAAAGAAATACTGTCACATCATTTCTCCCCACAGTATGAGAAGACAAGCTGAGCTGACCATCAAAATGCCAGACTCCCTGAGTCTCCAGAGTCATCTGCTTTTGCTGAGATGGTAGTACTAGTTTAATTCATGTTATGCAGATCATTCTTAGATTGTATATACAGCCACTAATACTTCTTCTAGTATATCACTTCTAGTATATCACTTCTAGTTGAAAACCTTGGTTCCTGACATTCATGTAAAATTCAAAACCAAATGTTTTTTCAGGAAAGGTAAACCCTTTCCTGCTACAACTGCTTAGGAACAATGTGACATGAGTGGTGACAAAGGCCCGAAAGCACTGACAAGGCCTGTAAATTCCCCAGATCCCCACTTGATCAGACATGCTGAGGCAAATAGAGTCCTGGGAGCTCAAAGGATCTGTTGCTGGTACCCCAGCTGGTGCTAGACACCACAAGTACACCTCCATATCATGTGTCTCAGTCTCAACAGGTAAGTGCCAAGTCTGATCCATGACGGGATCTCCATGGATACAACTTTTTTAAGGGACGTCCCACAGACGCTAAATCAAATTAGAATCCGCAGAATACTGAGGCCAAGTTAATGCTTTAACCTCTTTGCCATGTTCTGACAGTTTCTGAGAAGTGTGTGTGATGTGGGGACCTCCTGTGGGGACCTGTGGGGACCAATGCCAATGTTGATCTGCAAGTTTGAGTCGATAGTTTGTGTCAAATGCTGTCCACATAAATGCCAGGATGAATGGATTCGCAGCAGAATATTTCTTGGTAGTGAGATAATCAAGGTTATTCAATTCAATTTTCTGTCGTTTTAATGTAATGGCTAATCAGTGTCTAGTATAAAATATAATATAATGGTACACTTCCGTAAACCTTGAAGATATGTGCTTCAGCACGATATACAGTTGCTCATGAGCCAAGCAAAGGTATGTATCATGGGTATTATATAGACAAATATGGCCTGTTGACATGTCCTGCCCATCATAAAATGATAACTTTACTCAAAAATTTTTTTGCCAAATAGAAAGCTCAGATGTAGAGTAAAAAAACTTCCAAGTGCCTCTTTGGTCCTCACAACTGCCAGTTAGCCCCATCTTGACTGGTCAGCCGATATAGGTCAATGACAGGACTGTTCACACATGGTGATTTAATTCCATCACAACGCTGTATCCCCCTCCAGTGCATATGGCTGAACAATGAATTGTACCAACAGTGAGGAGAGTTTAGCACATTGCCCAGGTGGATTAGCTCAAGTCAGGTATGGTCCGGAAATGGGGATCTTCACATGACACTCAGCAAGGGGGCTCTGACAGATGAATCTGGTTTAGAGGCCAATGTGGCTCAAAGCTCATTTTTTTTGTTCAGAAAAACATGATTTTTACTGGACTACGGGGGGCGAGCAAGACTTCCCAAGCAATTTCTGGTAAATGTTTTCTTACTCCGGTAAAAACTTACTTTCAATCAAAGCAACTTCTTAATAGAATACCAAAAATGTTCATAATGACCCTTCCTCTTTCGGCTTTACCTAATGTTTTCTAGGAGTCACCACAGCGAATCATCCTCTTCCATCTCTCTCTGTTCTCTGTATATTTTTTCTCTCACACCAACTATCTCCATATCCTCTCTCACCACATCCGTGAATCTCCTCTTAGGTCTTCCTCTTTGCCTCCTGCTTGGTTGCTCCATCTTCTAGCGTCATTCTACCAATATATTCGCTGCCCCTCCTGTGCACATGTCCAAACCATTTCAACCTGGCCTCTCTAACTTTGTCTCCAAAATGTCCGACCTGTGCTGTCCCTCTGATGCGCTCGTTCCTAATCCTGTCCATCCTCATCACACCCAAAGAGAATCTCGACATCTTTAACCCTGCCACCTCCCATTCTGCCTCCCGTCTTTCGGTGGGTGCCACTGTCTCCAAACCAAACAACATTGTCGGTCTCACTACCCTCTTGTAAATCTTTTCTTTCTACCCACTCCACCCCGCCTGCTCTCACTTCTTCACCACTCTTCACCCTCACTCACCATTGAACAGTTAACCCCAAGCTGACCTCTTGTTGCTTTTCCACTTATACTCCCTGTAACCTCACCATTCTC
Organism: Mola mola; assembly: GCA_001698575.1. NCBI lineage: Eukaryota > Metazoa > Chordata > Actinopteri > Tetraodontiformes > Molidae > Mola > Mola mola. Next base: position 2,642,079 of record KV751319.1, read on the forward strand.
TTTGCCTCCCTTTCATTTACACACATGGTCTTGCTACAACTGATTTTCATTCCTTTTCTTTCGAGCACATACCTCCACCTCTCCAGGTTTTCTTCCACCTGCTCCCTACTCTTACTACAGATCACAATGTCACATGCAAACATCATCATCCATGGAGATTCCTGCTCCTTCATCAGCTCCCCAGAGTACTTCTTCCATCTTCTCAGCACATTCTCCTCACTTATAAGTACATTTCCATCCCTGTCTTTAATCACTCTAACCTGCTGCTCAGCCTTCCCAGCTCGATCCCTCTGCCTCGCCAGTCCATACAGATCCTTATCTCCTTCCTTAGTGTCCAACCTCTCATACAGCTCATCATACACCTTCTGTTTAGCTTTTGCCACCTCCCTCTTCACCTTACGTTACATTTCCTTATATTCCTGTAAACTTTCTTCTGTTCTCTCACTATCCCATTTCTTCCTCGCCAACCTCTTCCTCTGAATGCTCTCCTGTACTTCCTCATTCCATCACCAAGTCTCCTTATCATCCGTCCCCTGTCCAGATGTCACACAAAAACACCTCCCTACCAGTGTCCAATCTCATTCAGATTGCATCGTCTCCACAAAATGTTGTCGACCTGTGTGTCCCTGCCCCCGCTCTTATATGTCCCCCTGTGTTCTTCTCTCTTTTGGAAGTACGTATTCACCACAGCCATTTCCATTTTTTTTTCAAAATCCACCACCATCTGTCCTTCCAGGCTCTTCTCTTTGACACCAAGCCTGCCCATCACCTCCTCATCACTTTTTTTTCCCCTTCACCAACATGCCCATTGAAGTCTGCTCCAATCCCCACTCACTTCTCCCCAGGAATACTCTCTACCACTTCATCTAACTAACTCAAGAATTTCTCTTTCTCTTCTATCTCACAGCCAACTTGTGGGCCATAACCACTGACAAAATCCATCATCACGCCTTCAATTTGCAGCTTCACACTCATGACCCTGTCCAACACTCTTTTCACCTCTACAACTTTCTCTGCACACTCCTCATTTCAGGATCATGCTTTCTCCATTTATCTTCCTATCCACACCATGATAGTAAAGTTTGAATCATCCTCCAATGCTTCTTGCCTTGCTGCCCTTCCAGCTGGTCTCTTGCACAAACAGAACATCTACCTTTCTTCTCTGCATCATGTTAGCCAGCTCTCTAACTTTGCCTCTCATTGTGCCAATGTGCCAACGCGTTTCCTCTTGTTTTTTTTCGACTAACAGTAGCCCAATATCCCTCGGTACCCTGTTTGTCAACAACACCGTCGGTGGTCGTTAATTCAGGACCTGGCAGTTCTAGTAGGTTTTTAATTTTTGTGATTCACATATTTGATTTAGCTCAATTCCTGACGCAACCCTCACCATTTATCCAGGCTTGGGACTGGTGCTAGAAATACAATGGTTTGTCACCCCTAGTGGCTGGTTATTTATTATGACCCATTAATCAAACACCTGATTATTGTTAGATTTAACAAGTGTTGAGGTTTTTTTAATCTATATTGGGCAAAATAAATTAATTGATGTTGCTTTTACCTAACATGCAAGTGTGGTTACCTGAAAAGGCAAAAGAAAGAGCGTTTTGAATTTCTGATACCATGCAAATATTAGGTTGAACAGTCACCTTGTTCTTGTGCATGCCTTTCCATCAAATAAAATACAAAATAATCAGGTGACTCATGCTAAAAATCTCCTTAACACCAGTAACCTGGTGTCCAAAAATGATAAACATATCTCAAGTTTATAAACATTTGCTCTCGATATATACCAGTGAAAGAATTATGAAAAGTAATTTGTCCAATCAGTATAGCCATGGCAGGCAACTGCATTTTGGTCACAGTGTGTGGACCGGCAACCAGTTAAGTTATGTTCTTGAAATGTAAAACGACGGATTGCAATCTGTACTGTTCATCTGATTAGAAGGTTCTAGATCATTTCAAAATGGATAATGATTTTAAATCATCAGATCATCCACCCGAATTTGAAACAGCTGCTGTTTTTAATCTGTGAGGAAGGAAAATGTTTTATTATTATTCTGATATTCCAAGTGCCACTGTTTTTACAGAACCGATCAATCCAAGCTATTCCCAGGGCAACACACTAAGTTTCAAACTATCTCCAACAACCAGAGGAACTTCAAAGTGCAAAATTTTGACAACAGAAAGTCTGACGGGGGTGGAGGTTGATTTAACCTTTCCTCATGATACCTTAACATTTCCCCTCTATTTTCTTAAAGATGAGTAAGTAGTTTGTGTGCCTAAACTTTGTGACACTTCATGTTAGTCTGGTGTTAAAAAGGTTTTGTGTGTGGTTTGGGATTAGACTCTGAAGGATGCATGATAAAGTGGCAATCCTCACACTTGGCTTGCCATGGTTTTCATTCAGCACGCTTCCTCTGTGCCTGCGGTGTGCCTGATCCCTCTTGCAAAGCTCAGTAAATAAATGTTGAAGGTGATCGCTTCCACACCGGGATTATTAGGCAAATCCTAATTGGCTGCACGCTTATATGAAATACAGAATCTGTAGTGACTTTGGGAAATAGAGTGTTGTGATTTATGCAACTTACGGACAAATCTCTGTAATCACAACCAAAGTTTTTTAGCAATGAGTCTGACGTTAACTATGCCCTTTTTAATATAGCGTCTTTTTAATAAGTTTTAAACTCGTCTTGTCATCCCTCAAAAAGCCATTTTCATATTGCTTTCTTTATTTCCTCACACCCAGGTTGTTCAATTGTGACGCTTTGTTTTTGGGAATAACTTCCAAACAGCCAGTTTCCCATGCCCAGCTTGTCTATTTTTGACATTTTGTCAGGGCCTATTACGTCACATCCAGATACAGAAGGTATAGCCTTTGGTCTCAGATGGAAGGATTTGATGTGGAAGCGATGTAAAGCCGTCAGCGTCAGTTGTAGCCTACTTGAACAAATGAGTGACATAAAGTCAAGGTGAAAAGTGCAGAATGAGGTGGTGGCCAAGTATAGTGGACAGTCTCACTAAGGTACATACTACGCACTATTACAAAGAGTTTGTGTCTGGTTTGAAACCAGATGTCAACAGTCATTTTTTTACGCTTCAACATGTGGTTTTTCTGCCTCAACTTAACCAAACATAGCTGTTTCGTTTATATACTCAGCCAGTCTCATGTAGGACATGTTGGTTATAGATGCATTAGGCAAGTCTTACCATGCCACACGCCAAATGGTACATTGCGCAACTGGATAAGATGCAAAGGGCACAATAAAACATTGAGAAATGATTGTTCCTACATGAGTATTTGACAACCTGTAAATGAGACGACATCTTACAAACTCTTTTAAACCATGTTTTGCCCTGCTGCTCTCTTGAAAGTGGTCTGTGTAATTGTAATTTCAGCTCAGCCTTAAGTGGGCTGTAAAGAAAACAATAAGACCACCTCACATATCTTATATCCAACTGCTAATGACAGTATTTAACAATTACAGGCAAATGTTATGGCCCTGCTTTTCAGAAGGGCCATACTGATAATTGCACATTACAACCACCGTAAATGTGCTGGAATAGTCTTGGAGCACTTCATCAATCCCAAGTGATCATTTTCCGGAGGGACTAATTTAGTTTTGAAAATAGGATTTATATTTTTTAGGCTGAAATTAACTATGTGGACAGAAGTGTTAATCCTTGTGTGATGTTGATGTGCCCTTCCAGGTGCCCTGTTGATGTTACTCTTAAACACCCAGCTCATTAAATTCTACTGCTGACCCACCTCACTTCTCTTAATCTGAATTAGTCATGGCACCTCCTTACTCTGTCGTTAGTTTTGTTGTTTACCTACAGTAACTTGTTGCTACTGTATGACACCGCGGTCATCTTTGTCAAACATACAGTATTTCTTATAGAAACAATCACTTCATTCATTTATACTACTTTATAAACTCCCTGTTAGACTCTGTACAACTGATCTTTTCTACCATCTGACTGTTTAAGACAGCATGTCCCGCGCCAGTCATAATTTAACTCTGACCCTTAAATCTGCCGTATCTGTTTTCAAGGTGTTTATATAAGACATTAACTTGCATTCATGTTCTATGTTCTGCTCGCCTCCTATTACAAAACTGCTGCTTTTTGGAATTTTCTTATGAATTTGTTGCTTTTGATCTCTCTGAATGTTAATACTTCCACTGTAACCACCTGAATTTTCTGCTCAAGTCGGCTTTAAATCCTTTCAAAATCCCCCAAAGTCTACACAGATCTTGGCCTGGTAGTAGTCTGTCACTCTGCTAGACTCCGACTGCGTGTCCTACTGCCTCTCTTTGAGACCTACTGACTTTGAGAGATTTTTTTCTTCCTGTAATGACTTGTATCCCTTTTCATATCTAGCCTGTTTTCGTCTTCCTGTCCCCGTTAATGGATTCACCTTTCCTTCACCTGTTACTGCATGGAGGAGCAGTACATCAGTGCTATCAAAACAAACTAGCTTTTATTTGACAAGCACATCTGCTCCCTCCAGTGAAGCCATTATCCTGACAAGCATTGTGTCAGCTTTTGTTTCAAAGAAAACGCTTCCACAGTGGAGACTGGAATGAAACTAGAATGGATAGAAATAATGCGCTGAATTCTTTTTTTTCTCTGTCTTATTAAGAGAGATGAAGCCTAAAGTTAATGGCTCTGTGAGCTGTGAGTGTGGTGCTACAGAGGCTGGTGGACAGCTTGAATCATTTGTGAAAAGCCTGTTAGTATAAAGAACAGGACTGGGTTGCTCCAGCTATTCATAGCTGACACACTAGGGATTTTATAAATAGGCTTGTACCATTAAACTCACAAAATGCCTTGGACTTGCTTGGAAATTTGTCAGACCATCCAGTCAAAAGCTATGCAAAACGACTATGTAAACAGGACGTCACTGCAGTGGTACTAGTTATAATAAGCCTAAATGAATTTCCAAAACGTTTGGGGGGGAAAAATCAAATTAAATTCAACTGTGAATCCTTTGTAAATGTATGAGTTTGCTTTATGCAGTTAAATAAATACAGCAAATGCAGAAATGTGGATCTAAATTAATAATCGTTTTTCATTTGCCTAAAGTGTTTTAGCTACATGTTTACAGTCAATTTTATTGCTTTCTATTATTTTGTTTTGATATTATGCACCAATTAGGATTTGTAAGAGGATTTGTAAGACAGGATTTGTAAGAGTCATGATAGTTTTGAATATGAAGTATAATTTTTTGCCTCTGTGCCTGCGATAACTGTAGCTGGTGGTTCATTTTTCAGGTAGTCTTACCTTCTGTTTTGTCATTTTCTTGAATCCAATGCCATAATTCGGAAAAGTAGGGGAGAGGTTCAGGGGAGACGTGAGGGTGTCCAACTTGAAACTCTGCTAATTGTAAAAATGCTCCAGCTCATTTGCAAGCGCAATTATATTTGAAGCGCTGTAAATCCACCACATGCTAATTGGTTTTGCTGATATTGAGCTTCAGTACTTTCTTGTTCCACCATGTGACCAAACTCTATTAACACTTGGACGAAAACACCATCTCCCACTGTAAAAGAGGCATACAACATTACAGCAAAATTTGATTTTAGTATTTGAAACTTCCCAAATCCTTTGCTAGCTCGACATTAAACTGCAAAAAGTTCTCTTCTTGTTTAATATTTCACAAACATTACAGTTTTTTTCAGAATAGTAGAGTTAGATATGCATGTGTGTAATACCATAATTAATGACATAATAAAAAATTCAGCTATTCTAAATTTTCCACCTACTGAACACATATGTTAAGCTAAACAAGAGCTCAACTACGTTTAAATAACATAATTTATTCTAGTTCCATACATATACAGCCAGTGGACAGTGGTCAGTGCACATTTGTATATTTGCTATGTGTATGAAAGGTTGAAGAGGTTAAATCCAAACTGACTTTAATATTGATAATAGAGAGATATGTTGATCAATAAATGATAAAATCTGCTCCAAGTTCAAACTAATGTCAGTGGCATATGGAGGTTTCCTAGCTGGGTCTCTTTTCTGATTCAAACAGATGTTTAAAAACACTTCTGATGTTGCTTCTGATGGGCTCAAACTGTCCGATGTGAGGCCTGAACTTGACAACTCTGAATTTCTGTCTCTTCTTCCACCCCCACACTCCAGCCTTGACACTATGCTTCCCTGGCTTGTATCCTAACACTGTGCCAGGAGGAAGCATCCAAAATAACATGCCCTTGAATGCCTTTGTGCCAGCCCAAATAGACCCATGTGTGATTTGCAGTAATGACACACATTTACTGTAGTTAGTTGGATGAATGCGCTCATGTTTTAGGACAAGTTGGAAAAATAAATTAAATCAGCGCATCCACGCAGAAACCTCTGGATGAATGCATTTTAGTACTAACACAAGCTGCACTCTATACTACAATGTAGCTACTTTTAAAATCTTTTTGTTAAGCAGCCATGTAGTATTCAAACATGCATTGATTTTTGTCCCCATTGACAAACACAGAAAACCAGAAGGTCATGGTATAAAGCTTGCCGTTAAAAAGACCTTTTCCTATGAAATGAGAACCAGAATTTAACACAACAGATTGAGAAGTGTCTGTAGCACAGAGTCTCAATCTGTTTGGTCAGACTCAGTATTTACTTATCTTTAATCTTTGAAAGTCCTGGTTTCATTGGTGCCCTAATTTGATATTAGGGTTATATGTTTGTCTTTAGATTATTGTTGACATTTTAGAACCTTTCTTTTGTTTCTTTAGTTAAATGAAAAATAGAAAACGTGCGAACCCTCTGTTACAGCACCTATAGGTTTCTGATTCATTCACAGTTAATGGCAGAAAAACCAATTTAATGTGAACAATTCCCCAAAGCTAAAGCCAAGCCAAACAACAGTTTAGATTCACAAATTAATTACAAATATTATTCCCTAGTAATATTTTCAACCCTGTTTAGCTTTTCCTGTATAAAATTACTGTATAAAAGAAAAAAATGGAGATATTATGGAACTGGATTATTTTTTACACACTAGTATATATCCACAAGATCAGAAACTCCATTAGGATTGGGCATAAGCCATACGTCCATTACTATGAGTCCAATCAACACAAAACAAAATGCACGACAATCAGGGGATAAGATACTTTTATGGTGACACCCTGACATGTTTCCTGCTATAATGCCGTTTTTGCTGTGACTGTGTGTATTTCTGAGGATATACCCTTGGGAGTCAACAGCATTGACTGGTTCTAGCATGGAAAAAAACTGCTTTTATACTTTTATCGTTTTGGTTGCCTGTCTGCTCATTGTCATTACATATAATATGTACTTTTTGACCGTGACTGTTACTCCATGATGAGGGATAAAGTTTGTTGTTTAACAACATTTGGTTTCTTTCCAAGTGTGGTATAGCCTCCTTCGATTAGACTTTTCCAACCTTTCCCTTAAGGTTTTTTAGCAAGTCTTCTTCTGGTGTAGTTGTCCCATCAATCATGGCCTTCAGACTGATTAATTCATGGTGGTAATGTGCCAATTGGTATTTCCATCATTGTGGTGATGCAGGGTTCCTGACATGTTTTTAACCCCCAATTACTTTGTGGAGAAGGGAAAAGCTTTGCTGTCATTACAGACATGCCTGACAGAAACAATGATATTGGTTATGTTTCCTCTCCGGTTTTTTATATATATGCTCTGCTGTTCATCTGGACTCTTTGCTTTACTGTCCAGCTTCTGACGAGCAGAGGTACCTGCCTCACCGTTTCCCTTGCTGACATTGTTCTTTCTGCCAGTTTATCCTCTCCATCACTCATTCATCCTCTTTATGCGCGCTTGTTTTCTCCACTTCTTTCCTCTCAGTCCTAGCAGTAAAGGTCAGTGTGCCAGCTCTTTCCTGTTGTGCTGTCAGTGTGGACACCTGTTAATGAGGCCCTTATTAGCTTTGGCCTTTAGCTGCTGCCCTAATGAGCATGCAGGAGCGCACCAAAACAGCTGGTGGAGGAAAAAAAAGATGACCTCAGACACCAATAATTTCACCCATCGGATCCCACACTAATTTCCTATCATTAATCTAGTTTGAATCGGTATGAAAGTAAAATATTAAACAATGTTATTTGTAACTTAATGGTACTGCGGGGATTTAGGTGGATATAGCTGTTTTTCTGTAATCCACAGAGAGAAATCATTGTAGTCAGAGCCGGCTGGCCCATTAGGCAATATAGGCAAATGCTAAGGGCGCCATGGCCTCCAGGGGGCGCCAGAAAATCGGGGGAAAAAATTCACCTTCAATATAATTGTATTAAAACTAGTTATTACTATTAACTCTTAAAATGGAAAAGCTAACATAGATTCAAATGTAAAGCGACGCCCAATTAATATTACTACAAATGATAATACTAAATAAGTCACCACCCCTCCTCCTCCATACCTTGAAAAAAATGTACATTTTAAAAACACGTTTAATAATAATATGTTTCATTTATATAGTAATTTTCATGACATTCATCAACTATTTACATAGTACATAAAAAGGAAATAGCACACAACAACAACAGCATTCAGTCAGGTTAGTAGTGTCTCTGTAGGGAGTTCCAGAGGGAGTGGGGGTGGCAGCTGTGGAGAAAGTTGTGTTGACTCAGATTTGATTTTATTGACATGTCTGATTAACTATTTAATCATTCAGTTAAAATGTAAATCAAAATGTGACATGAACAATTCGACATGCACATTTACAACCAATCAGATTATCAGTACCTTTGACGGGTTTAACGGCTTACCATTTGTCAAAGAGTATATGAGGAACAATATTAATTGCTCCTACAATTATGAGAATTTAATGTCAGTATACAACAGCCTCATAACAGTTAACGTGTCCACTCCAGGCTGTGTGTCTGTATTGTTGTGGTATTGATTTGTTTTGGCTTCTTGTCTGCATGGCACTTTGGCATCAACATTAGAAATAGTTTTACACTGGCTGTTTTATCATGCTGTCAGTGTTAGTGTGTGTGTGTTCGATAGAGGAGAATTCCCTCCATCAGTTCAGGTGCCATGGATTTGCTTTGTCCTGACTCTGCACATTTTTTCCCTAAACACAAACGCCCTGGCATCCCTCTCAGTATTCTAAGTGTCATTGTGTTGAAGCAGCCTTTTCCATCATTTTTAATCTTTCTTCCTAGTCAGGTTCGGCCTTTTCTCTCTCTCTCTCTCCACACATAGCTGTATTTTCTCTCTCACCACTTTCTGCAGCAGGTTCAACATCTCATAATAATAAAAAAAAAACCCCAAACCCTCATGCAGTGTCTCCTGAGTCACAAAGGACATTTTTCATAGCTTGGAACACTGAGGTTTAACCAGCAGCCATCCTATAGAAACTTCCTGTCTTAAGTCTTGAGCTAGAGTCTAAGATAGGATCTTTCCCAATTTGGGATGAGAGAAGCAAATCCCAGTTTACTTTAGGAATCTTATCTCAGGTTAGACTTTTCTCATCTCCCCTCATTGAAATAAACTGAAAATTAAACATGGGCCTAAAGCTACAACAGGCATTTAACTTTAAGACAGGCGAGTTAAAAAAATGATTTAAATATCTTCTGTAGCAATAAAAACTAAGCTCCCATGTCATTGGGTCAGCTTTTTTTAAAGCTACAGGTAATTGCAGGATCAGCCTGTATCGACTAATGCAAACATGCTGACTGTGTTTTTTTGTGGTTTTTTTTCATTTTTATGATCAAATCGTGAATAAGCAATAAAATACCAGTCATACAAAAGGGGTTAAACAAGTCAGCTAAAACTTGCTGTAACCTGGAGGAAAAGTAAACAGGTTAACAGGTTAATATTAATCCTAAAAAATAGGTAGTTTTATATTTGAAAAAGAGGATGGTTGTATAGAAAATGTTTCCTATCTCAAGACAGGGACACTGATGTACAGTATTTAATGTAAATCCCAAGTGACTTTTTTCCAAAAACAGGTTCCAACATGATGTACCATGGTTAATACTTAAGATAGGAATTAGAAGTTGGGAAGTTTCTATATGCTAAATAGAGTTTTAAAAAATCAGCTCTTTGAAACCCTGTTTGAAACAATATGTACCGTCTCTACTGTCACTGAAACAGTTTCTCGTTCTAAAAATACTGTACACTGCAACTCTCTGTAGCAAGAGATCAACTGTTGTAAAGTTGAGATTGAAAATTAAATAATGGAGTTGAAGTAAAGTTGTTTGCAGTTGCAGTGACAGACGTCGTGCAGAGTTGTGCAGTGCTCACATTGTGGGTTAATCCCTGAATGCCCTCTCCAGCTGCTGTAACAACTGTTGGCAGAACAGTTGCCCTGTTAAACATAGGGCCTATGTCACCTATGTTGAAAAGATAAAAGCCTAGGCTCATTGATTTTTGCCATATTAGTTTGGAAATGTACAAGAACAAGCTTTTAAATCATTTATAGGCATGTTCCACTTGCTCAAGTGCTTCACAGTCGAAAAAACATTTCTTCCAGTGGTGACTAAATTATATCCCACTTAATTCCTTTGATTTAGCAGTATTATCATGACACCAGGGGAAGTGTTCAACACACAGGGTTTTAAATCTGTAAGCATATAAGTGCAGATAATTCTGATGTTCATGGGCAGATCAGGGGCCCATTTCACAAAGCAGGTTTATTGAAATCCCTGAGTTTGTTAACCCTGAAATGAGGGCAACTCTGAGTTTTCCCGTTTCAGGAAGGGAAAGAAGGTCGCCCAGTCATCGAAAGGTTCCTGGTTTGATCCCAGACGCTGCAGTTAACATGTCGAAGTGTCCTCAACAAGACACTGAACCCAAAATTGCTCCTGATGCTGCACCATAAGTGTATGAGTGTGTGTGAATGGTTAATGCTCCTGATGAGCAGGTGGCACCCTGTGAGGTAGTCACTGCCACCACTGTACGAATGTGTGTGTGAATGGGTGAATGCAAAACCTGTAGTGTAAAAGAGAGGTCAACAATGACTAGAAAAAGCGCTATATAAATACAGGACATTTACATTTACCATTTACCTTACCATTTACTTCAACAAACCTGGAGTTTCTCTGTGTTTCCACCCTAGTACAGAGACAGAAACGCTGTCAATTCACAGTGGCGTATATAAAATGCCTTGTAGCAGATTATTAACTTTTGTCAGAGTAAAAATCTGATTGCATTGAACATGCCGTGTCTTTTTGTGGAGAATCCTGTTGACCAGGAGGCTGCGTTACTTTGCAGGCAGTTAAATATCCATAGGGAGAGTATTCTGAGACCGAGAGTGGATATATTGTCATTTCCAGATGACTTTTTAACTGAACGATACCGTTTTTCTTCTTAGATGATACAATATCTCTGTGATCTCATTGGTCCTGACGTAGGACATGTAACCCGCTGTGGATGTGCGCTCATACCTGAGCAGACTCTGTGTGTTGCCCTACGTTTTTTTTTTTTTTGCCAATGGGAGCTTTTTGTATATCAGTGATGCGGAGCACATTAGTAAGGCCACTGTGTGCCTCGCTCTAAAACGGCTGTTACAAATTTTCTTTCCTGTCACAAACCTATTAGACCCATAAAAGAAGAGTTCCACAGGATTGCAGGTAAATGATGTAGAAGTGCTTTTAAATCATTGGGGTTGCACCTAAATGAAAAGGAATTTTATGTTCAATACAATTCCACTATAGTTTTCACCTATGTGTAGGCCAGTCAAAAGTTAAATGAATAAACTTACACATTAACTCGATCGGTAATCTTCTCCCATGCCAACTCTCCGTTCCTTTACTGCTGCAGTGGTGTTAATTTTTTTCCTAAAGATATGCTTGAATTCGCCATATAAGCACATTAGAATTTCTTGCTCTGCAAGTATGCAGATATTTTTTTTTGTTGGCTGTTGCCATGGTGAGGGCTCCATTAATGTAGGCTTTTTATAGTCCAGGCATATGTACTTATGTCAAAGTTAACATACTCTGAGTTGATTAAACTAACTCAAATCAGCTGTGAAGAAACCGCAAACTCAGAGTTCCAAAACTCAGGGATATGTCAACTCAGGGTTCAGAGTGAAACTCAGAGTTTGTTGAACCTCTTTTGTGAAACAGGCCCCTGAGCACTTAAATTTATTGGGACAAGCAGTCTCACAGTTCAAAAAGCTGGTGTAGGTCAAAACCTTTAAGTCAAGAGTGGAAATGATTCCAATGGCAAGGAAAAATCCAAGATAGGGGTCAAAGGAAATAAAAAAACAAAAGCACTGAAATGACATCACAAATGATACACAACGATCTGACAAACAGAGAAGAGCACAAGGACTGTACACAGTATACACATAGGCAGAGGCAAGACAACAAGATACAGGTGGAACAAATCTGGGCGGGAGGAAAACATCAAATCTGCAGTAAGCAGCATGGCTGAGGATGTCTGCTTTCGTTCAGCAATCCACCAGTGGTGTTCTCCAGAAAAATCATTCTGATATATCTTCCACATAGAAAACACAAAGAAACGATCCTGATGACTTGTGTTTGTTGGGCTTCATATTGTAGTAATTAAACTTACTATCCTGATGCATCTAGTTGTTGGGGACCTTATACATGTAGCTCCTCCTCCTCCTCCTTGGAATCTGTGTCTGAGTCAAACGTGTGGCTAAATTACTCCGAAGTGAGAGCTTCACAATGTGCAGTGTATAGGAGACGAGATTAAAAGTCAGAGGGTGACAGAGCAAGTAAGATTTGGCTCAATTTGGCTGCAAGCATGGGGCTGAGTGGTGAGCAGAGAAAGCATGGTTCTAAAGAAGCGCATTCATAGATCCTCACAATCTCCATGAGGCAAAGATGTAGAAATACATAGAAGCCATGCTAAGGCCACATAGGGATTTTTCATGAAAAAAAAACTTGAAAGGTGTCATTTTATTAAACAGATGGGTTTTTAAGGGTTTACTCGATGGCTGGAGCAGGTTTTAAAAACAGAATTAAAAGTAAAAACACAAAAACCTGGAACGAATAACTTGGAAACACAAAATCATACGTTAAACAACACAACAAACCCGTGATGAGGATAAATTGTTTTCAACATTACAATTTTCTGAATTTCCTTATGAATCTGTTCATGTCGTGACAAATTGAGAAACTGAGCACTAGCTAATATTGCTTCCCAGTGTGTGTCACACACCGTTATGAGAAATTAAAAGTGATGCATGTCATTGAAACACACTCTTTGTCTCCCCTGTGCAGGAGCTGGAGGTTGGTCTCCTCTTGTCTCAGATCAGTACCAGTGGTTGGAGGTTGATCTGGGAAGGCGGACCCAAATCACGGCTGTTGCCACGCAGGGACGCTATGGCAGCTCGGATTGGATGACTGCTTACCTGCTGATGTTCAGCGACACAGGACACAACTGGAGACAATATCGGCAAGAAGACAGCTTAGGGGTAAAAATCTCTGCATGAACGACTAGTTTACAACAGTAAGAAAGAAACGTATTGTTGCCTAGGTTACTTTTCTTATAATAGTGAACATATTGAACATAATAAATGTTCTAATATAATTGTATTAACAAAGTCTCAAAATTCTAAACACATGAATAAAATTATATTCTCAGCATTTCCTACCACGGTTCTTCACTTATAGCCCCTAAAAGTTACTATATGCACGATTTTACACTAGATGTCGCACTAAAGCTTCAGCTTGTCAAAGCAAGTCAAACGGACATGTTGGACAAGCTTAGGCCATACCTCTTCTCTCGCCATGCCATAGCCCCCGTGTGTGAGCAGGTGTAACACCTTGGAAGTCAAGAGCAAATATTCCCCTTCACTGGTGGATAATGTCAAGTGATGATGTAAGTACGCAAAGCAGGCACAAAGGATGTACACTTTAGCTATTATTTTGTTAGTTGGAATACTGATTTTTACATTATATTTTTTAATATTAGTAGAGTAATTTTTTCTATCTGCTGAATGACCTAAATCTATGTAAAATCATGTCTTAGCTTGCTAGGTATACAGCTAACAGCAACTAATAAAGCTAGCAACTAAGTAATGAAAACACTCAATTTTTTGGGGGTGTTTTTTTTTTACCTTGTAATCTAAAATGGCCAAAAAAGTTATGGTAACTTGTATTGCACAACGTAAGTGTTTTATCATTGTTATTGCAAATTGAAACCCCCTTTATTCAACGCTGTGTAGTCAGGTTTTGATGCCACTGTTGAGCCTACTGCCAACCCGCAGCATCCACCTCAGGCTTTCGGAGCCAGCGATCTCAGGGGAGAGGAGGGAGGCGACGTGGGATGTGGGAGAAGGGTACCTGAAGGCCGACCAGCTTGAGGCCTGAGGCCCTGTGAGGCATGAGGCAAGAGGGTGAGGAGACCGAAGTTCTTACCTGTGCCATTTATAAAGTGTAGTTACGTATAAAACCATCTACACAAACCATATAAACCCACAGCAGTTATATTGGACAACACTGCAAAAACGAAAAATCTTACCTAGTATGTGTCTATTTGTATCTAAAACATATCAGTACATGAAATATGACAATCGCCTAACAAGCAACTTACTTGTAGATAAATACATCTTGTTTCAAATGGGTTATTTAAAATTGTAAGTTTAAAGAAAATCTGCGCGTGGATTTTTACAACAGTCCTTTTTAAAAAGCAAAAAACTGCTTCAGTGACAGACAACAACAACAGCAACAAAACTGTTCAGAATCGGATTTATTTGGCCATGCATGTTCACACATACAAGGAATTTGTTTCTGGCTGATTGTGTCTCCCTCACATTACAGAAATTTACACCACATTTACATACTATACAAACACTACCAACCTCTCTGTCTTTGTACTTTCCCCAGTCGCCCTCTTTGGGTGGTCTTGTGTCCCTTTCAAGCTTGGGTCATCTACTAGAGGCCTGGGAGCCTGAGGGCCCTGCGCAGTACCTTCGCTTTTCCTAGGATTGTGCTCTTCTGGACAGAGATCTCAGATGTTGTTCCTGGGATTTGTTGGAGCCACTCTCCCAGCTTGTGGTTCACAGCCTTGAGTGCTCTGATCACCACGGGCACCACTGATGCCTTTACACCCCTCATCCTTTCCAGCTCTTCTTTCAGCCCTTGGTATTTTTCGTGTTCCCTTTTCCTGATGTTACTATCACTTGGGATTGCGACATCTACCACTACTGCCTTATTCTCATGTTTCCTGACCACCACGATTTTCGGTTGATGAGCCACCATCTTATTGGTCTGGATCTGGAAGTCCCACAGTTTCTTAGCTTGGCTGTTCTCAATCACCTCTGGAGGTGTTATCCACTCTGATTTTGGAACCTCCAGCCTATACTAGGCGCAGATGTTCCTGTATATTGTGCTGGCCATTTGGTTATGACGATCCAAGTAGGCCATACCTGTCTGAATCTTGCAACCTGCTGTTATGTGCTGTGCTGTCTCGGGGGCATCTTTGCACCTTGTCTTGTTTGCACCTTGGGTCCTCTTTGGTGTGGTACACCCCGGCCTATATCGATCTTGTGTTCAAAGCCTGTTCTTGTGCTGTACTTCAGACCGGCCTTCTCCAACCACTGGTTTGTTTTCTCAATATCAGCCACTTCGTCTAACTGTTTGTGGTACATCCCACGCAGAAACTTGCCCTTCCATGACGATCTCTCGTCCACCTCCTCAGTGGGTTTCTGTTGTCTGAGGCATTCACTTAGTAGGTCATAATTCGGGGGCCATCTTCCTGATGTATTCGTGGATCTTTGCTGTTTCATTTTGGATAGTGGTTATGATACATAGTCCTTGGCCTGCCTCTTTCCGCTTAGTGTACAGCCTCAGGGTGTTGGACTTGTATGCATTGTGAGTAGCTTCCTTGTCTTGACATTTGTGGCTTCTATCTCCTCCTTTGACCAGGTTATTATACAAGCGGAGTATCTGATGACTGGCAGGGCATAGGTGTTGATGGCTCGGATCTTGTTCTGACCATTTAGCTGACTTTTCAGGACATGCCTTACTCTGCATTATTTTCACATGCCTGTGGGATTCCAAGCTATTTCTTTCTATCCTGAACATGAGCTATGTTGTCTTTCGGTAGTTCAACCCCCTTCAATTGTGATCATCTTGCCTCTCTTTGATATAATTCGGCTGCACTGGTCTAACCCGAATCACATTCCAATGCCATTGCTGTAGATCCTGGTGATGAGCCATCCATGTAGTGGAGGTTGTTCCATTTCTGAACTGGTATCCAAAGCCACTTTTTGTGATGATTTGGCTGAGGCGGTCAAACCCAATGCAGAACAGCAGGAAGGATAGGGCATATCCTTGGTATATGCCGCACTGGATGATAACTTGGGCAATTGGCCTTGAATTCGCTTTTAGAGTTGTCTTTCACTGCCCCATCAAGTACTTGATGAAGGCTCTTAGTGTCCTGTTGATCTTGTGCAGTTCCAAGCACTCCAGTATATATGTCTTTGCCTTGAGTCATAGACTTTCTTATAGTCAATCCAGGCAATGCACAGATTGGTTTTCCTGGTCTCGCAGTTTCTAGTCAAAGTCACTCAGTTGTCACTACCAAACCCTCTCTGGGCCCTGCTCATATATTGAACCATGTTCCTACTCACCTTGGCTGCAGTAACTCTCACATACCCACTCACACACACATATATGGGTGTGTATGTCTTAAAGTATATATATAAGTATTAAAATGTTCTCTTACTAAGTTGCTGTGTTCTTAAGTATAAGATATTTTTACCAGAAATAAGAAAAATATACCTGATGTGAGATAAGGCAATTTTTTGCAGTGAATTATTCAATTTTTGTAAATATGGTCTGTGCAAAAAAAAACCTTGATCTCCATTGCTTTCTTTCTTGTTTATATTTCACAGAGGCTGCATAAAGAGATGTTCCTGGGAGAGTGGAATGAGACTGGGACAGGTCTTTTGGACCAGCAGCCACGGCTGGTTTTGAGATCAGTAGCATTTCATGTCCTATACACAAAAAAAATCCATGGCTATGTGCAAAATCAGGGCATCAAGTGCCTAATAGTGCTGTCGTCTGGTAAAGGCACCCCCACTTTTTATACAGTTTATTACTATTATTAGAATTACTTCTCTTTAAAGTTAATAAAATAATATGTGGAAAAAATATTGTGATCATTTACCCTTTCATACATTATGTTAGGCATAGTTTTCTGTGTAGTTGTAAAAAGATTTCATGATCTGCAATGTTTTTTTTCTCCTTTTTAATCATTTTCACAAAAGAAAACATTTTCCAAATAGACAGGCTGAATATATATCAATACAAGGCTTATCAAGTTTGTGTACAGTATTGTAGACAGCTGACATACAAAGTGCTCAAACATGAAAGAGATCCATAAAGTACATAGTGTATAATTGATGAATGTGTGCAATAGTGGGTGAGTCAGGGGAATTTAATTTGGAACACTGAACACTTGATTTTCATGTAGGTTCCTCCACAGGGGAAGGGTTCAAAGACACTGTCCAGGGTAGTGCTGGACATGAGGAAGGAGGCCAGAGGCTTGTACATCAGGTATCCATCACTCGTTCAGTTGACTTGCATCCTCCAGAATAAATGAATTAATAAATTAATGAAAAATCATCAAACCATTCATCATTTTAAGCAATCACATTGTTTTACATGATATAATCTGTAATACCCCCCAATTAACACATCACTTAAAACGTGTTATTAATGACTTACTAAAAACTCTTTGATTTGTTTTTTCAGCAAACCTATGGTGGGCATCCAGGAGGCCTAAATCCCAAATTAGTTTTCTTCAATGGTGTTGAGGAGAAAAGGCCCTTTAAATAGCTGAAACAAAGTTTACATTCACGTAGCTTTAAAGGGGACAGATTTTGACTATGTTTTACCACCAATATTTCATACCCAAATAAAATGTATTTATACCATAGTCATTTCCTGCTGTAACATACTGAGAGAATGTGGACATAAGCTAGCAAAACATACAGCCCCCTTCCATACCCTCTTGTAATCGTTACACATTTACTGTATATGTAACTCTACAATTCCTGTTGCTAGCTATTCTTAGCTAACGTTACTATTCACCAAGGCTGATTCAACTATAAGATACCATTTCAAAAGTACTCACTAATAAAGCCCTGACAGCGATTGGACAGTTATAAGAGAACCAGCAGCGGACAGTGGTTAGCAGTCCACTTCAAGCTTAGCTTGTTTGGGCCTGTGGGGCGCTGGCCTGTTCAGTCCCCGCTGAGGGTTTAGGCCACAGGCGGCATTGTTATCCTCAAACACACACTAGTTTACCCAGCTGCTCTCGAGTTAAGCATTTTGCATAAAGTTACAACAAAGAGTGAGATTTTGTAAATAAAGACTACGATAAGGCTGGTGAAATTAGTAATGTAAAGTAATGCGTGTTTGTGTTCAACAATAAACTAATCCAGCCGCAGCCATTAGCTTCCGCTAGCATGGCTAAATCCAGCAAAGATCCATGATATGTTACATCAAGACAACTAGCATTTACAACATTTACTGAATAATTTCATTATACCAGGAAGAACTGTGGTTGATTGGGAACAAGCCCAAATTAATCCAGCATGAATCCATGCCAGAACTGCATCCCACCTCGGATTCATTTCATTTCAGCGCAAAGGACGAAGCCCCAGCATCACAGTGGTCAAAATGACTAGAAAAGCGTTATATAAATACAGGACATTTATCATTTAAATAGTACTTTAAATTCATAGATAAATTCTACGAGAAGTGTTTATGTGTTTTGTGTGTTATTGGTGTTTTTAAGTAATTTTGTATATTCAATTTGATTTGTAAATATTACTCATGCGACCAAGTAATATTAAGTAATATAATGCAGTGGCCATAGAATTTATTAAAATGTAGTAAAATGTACTGGATCTCTTCCAGTAGGATTTAACCGTGTACACACCATTATCCATGGGGTAATGGCTTCATAATATGACTGGACTTACAATTTAGCTGAGCAGATGGTGGATGAGGGTTCCGCGTCTCATTTGCTTTCAATGCTCATGCAAGTGGACTGTAAGTAAAATGCTCCTCCATTCATTTATCAGTGTGCACGTGTGTGTTGGTGAAACTAGTGTCCACCTGTCTTAGTGACACTTAGTGATAGTGGCTGTTGATCCTGTGGGGGACAAATTGTGCCACCGGATACCCCCCTGGGTGCAGTTGTGGCTGTGTGCATGTTTGAACTGCAGGTTGTTACGGCTCTTTTCCTCTGGCGCTCAGAAACTGTGCCTCCAGGCGGTAGGTATAGATCAATTTCCGAACATGTTAGCCATTTAATTGAAATTATTCATATTACCACTAATATTAGAATTAATGGCTTTGGTCTTTTTATTTATATAGAGATCAATAATGGTGCTGGCAACCATACTATGGATGCAGCAATTGTGATAATTTCCCTTTATATACATTATATATATGTTAAATTGTAAAAAAAAAAATGTAATCATCTGAAATGCTTGCTTCTGCTTTAAATCAATGCTTTCGCAAAGGAAAAAAAATCTGACTGAATATAACTCAATATATGGCTTCTCAAGTTTGAGAAGTATTGCATACAGCAGACAATATACAGTATATTTCTGTAAAATTGTAAAAAAAAAATGTAATCATCTGAAATGCTTGCTTCTGCTTTAAATCAATGCTTTCGCAAAGGAAAAAAAATCTGACTGAATATAACTCAATATATGGCTTCTCAAGTTTGAGAAGTATTGCATACAGCAGACAAGGAAAGTGCGCAAACATGGGAGAGATCCATAAAGTGCATAGTGTATAGTGGATGACCATGTGCAAGAGTGGGTGAATCAGGGGATTATAATTCACAACACTTGACTCTGACTGTCATGGAGCTTCCTCCAGAGGGGAAGCAGTCAAAGAGACTGTGTCCTGAATAGTGCTGGACATGAGGAAGGAGCCTGAGGACACCAGGTGTCCGTCAGTCCTTCACTTGAAACATCTTAAAAAATAAATAAATGAATAAATACTAATACAATAAAAGGAGACAATAAAAACCACTCATTTTGTTGTTGTTTTTTCTTTGTTGTTATTTTTGCTGCTATAGCACAAAGGAAAGGTTAAAAAAGTGTGGAACACATGGATTACCTGCTTAAATAGAGACCCTATCACAAAAAATATCAAGTCTCCTCAAACCAATTTCGTCTTAGTTTCTGAAACTCATTAAAACCAAAGGATGCCAGAGAATTAAATATATAAAAACTAAATATCTTACAGCAGCGCAGCATACATCATTAGCAGTTATTTGAGTTAAAAAATAAAAGTACATTTACACTGATATAAAGTATGTTACCAGCTTTGAACACAGTCTGGGAAGGAGTGCAGCTCAGAACACTGGTTCATTGAAGTTAAAATACATTTAGCCTCACTGACATCAATGTAATTTACATTTCTTTGGGGACTGGTAGTGCCTGCAGCCCTCTCACCAGGAGCCTTTCAGTCTTTATTAATAATGAATGTAACAATAAAAGGAAGCTGGGCAGGGCTCTGTCGACTGCACGGAGCTGCTGTCAAACAATTAAACCTTTACTGACAGGATGCCCTTGCTGCTGTTAGACTGTCTGAAGCACACAGTCACAACTTTGATTCATGCAGTGGTGAACGTGTCCATCAACAGTCGCTGATGGAACCAGTCTCGATACAAGTGTCAGCTCAAATTCAAATGTGAATGAGAAATCAGACAAAATAGAGGCATGCAGGTAGTGGCTTAAATATTCTGCATTTGATTCTCAGATTCATGTATGAAGTCTGAATATGTAGGAATTCACAGCAGAGGCTCTTGCCTCCACTTTTAT
>KV751319.1:2707183-2721740 GCA_001698575.1 Mola mola
TAAGAAACAAGCAAATAAAAAAAAACATAAAGGAATAGATGTCATAAAGGCAACAACAATGAAAGTAAAGATCCAATAACTTAAAGCTCATTTCGAGCTGTCTGATCTTGGTTAGGAGCATTTCTCTCTCGTCTTTGTGATCATGAATATTTACATCAGTTTACTGCTTAGAGGGCGACGCCTACACCTAATTTCATCCCAGATTCTTTGAGAGCTACAGTAGCTCAAAGCACAGAGTCTCTTTTCACCAAAACTAATGGTACAGCCGTTGGCCATAAATGATCAGCTCCAGCCTGAAATTTAGTTTATTTAAAACTGCAGTCGTGGACACAGAAACCTTGCTTTTAGGAATTGACAGAGCAACATTTCCTGACTAATCCTTGATTCTTTTTATTCCTCTGCACCAGTGACAGCCAGGGCCGAAGCATTATGTTTTCAGGTTCGTCCGGTCACAGACTTTCAAAATAAAAACCATGTCACACAGATTTGTTAGGCCAGAGCTGTTTTGAAGGCTCTTATTCTGTAAAGTTCTGAATGACTTGTGACTTGACCAACCCTCTTCACAAATTCCCCAAAGCTTTTTTTTTTTTCAAATTTTGGATTTGAAAGCATGAGAAATGGAGAGTGCAGCATGGGAGCGGACTGAATAGCCCACTTGTGTCGCACGCTCAATACGTGAGAGTGTGCAATTTTGCAATGGAAAAACTTTTACTCCATTCATTTACACAACTGCATTTTGGGGCCCAGAAAATGCGAACATTTGAAACCGGGTTAAAAAGTGAAATCTTTCTGAAAATGTATTTCCTACTGTCACAGTGTAAACTGTCCTCTCATCACCCACTTCCCCAGTGCCCAGCAGGAGATGAGTCAGAGAGACAGAGGGTGTGTGTGTGTGAATGACCACAATTTCAATTTCAGTCATTTTTATATTTTATTTGTTATTATTTTATATTTTTTTATTGAAATATAAATGAAAAACGCACAACATGAAAAATAGGCTCCCTAAATATTTTATATAGCCTATATTCAGGAAGCCTATTATTAGAAATATTATAACAGCATGCTGTGCACATCCAGCGCATGGGGGGAGTGATTCTGCGACCTGATCTGGGATAAGCAGAAAAAAAAAAAAATGTTTTGTTTTGTATGTTATAATTACATCTCCCTAATCCTAACGACTGTATTTTCGCAGCGATATATGAGCAGTCATGTGAGGCGTACAAACACAAAGGCAACACATCAGGACATTATTACGTTGATGTGGATGGCAGTGGTCCCATCAATCCGCAGCTTATCTATTGTAACATGACAGGTAACACACAAAGTTACACATTTACACTCACAAACATTGTTTTTTTTGTCTGAATTATCACTTTAAGGGACTGTTTGTGGCACAAAACTGTATGTTTTCATTCCCTCTGTCCTGTATTTGTCTTTCCATCAGAGGACAGGGCGTGGATGGTGATCCAACACAACAACACAGAACTGACCACGGTGCCTCTGTCCGCTGAGACAAATCAACATCTAACCCACTTCGACTACGCCTCTGCAGAGGAACAGATAGCAGCCATCATCGGCCAATCAGAACACTGTGAGCAGGAGCTGTCCTACCTCTGCAGGAAGTCCCGCCTCCTCAACACACCGGGCAAGACTTAAGTTACCAATGTTTTTCTGTCACGGTTTTATAGTTCTTGTGCATTTTTGTGTGTCTACAGATGGTGTGGTGGAGTGGGTGTTGTTAAATGTCAACAGAAAAGTTCTTCGCCAAGCAAGCTTTTCTGTCACTGAGGGATCTATATGTCTGGAAATAGAGAACAGCGGGGCAAATTGCTGATTCAGTCAATTTAGTAACTAAAACATCAATTATATTTCTGTTGTGCGTTTTCTCCTCCTCACTTCACTGCTGCAGCTCAAAGTTTATCAGCATAAATCAATTTCTCAAGTAAATCATCAGTTACTTCAGCTTCTGGGTTCATTTGTTACTGTTTCTTTATAAAAATGATTCAAATACAAATCAAAATTGTTGAACAGATTCAATTGAGAGATTCAAAGTAGGCACTAGCAAGCTGCCTTTTGTCATGACATTGATGCTTGTCTTGTCGCACTAAGAAACCTCATCTTACCTTCCCTTATATGAAATAAAAATAGTATACTGGAGATTCAGATTGCACTAAAGAAAGTATCCTATTAGGTTTTGACTTGTAAAAACAGGGGCGCTGTGTACACTGCAAAGCCTACTTTTCATACTGTTTGAAAGGAAGAGAGAGTCCTTGAGAGAGTACCTGCGCATTATCTGTCCATCATTAGAGGGGGACAAAGCAGTCAAGGCTGGGCAGCAACGGTGTAAGAATTCAATTAAGAGGAGAGTGTTGGTTTGTGTCGAAATCCTGCAGAGATTGTTGAGTTGTTAAACGGATGAAAGGAGACAACTGGAACACACGTGCAGACTTAAATAGATACATTGTCAAAATGTTGTTGCCATGAAAACAACAGACTAGTGACAATTCTCTGATGGAACCACCGTCCAGTTACTTTGGGATTTCTTTGTACATGTGTTATTTCTGTTTTTCAGTTTTGTAGCCAAATAGGTTTAGTGGTTATGCATTTGTGTGTGTGTTTTTCAGAGGGTGCTCCATTCAGCTGGTGGGAGGGAGGTCCGGGTCCAGGTCAGGTCCAGACACACTGGGGCGGGGCTCTGCCGGGCAGCCGACAGTGCGCCTGTGGCCTACAGGACAACTGCCTGGATTCTAATCACTACTGCAACTGTGACGCTGACTACGACCAATGGTAGCGTACTGTATCCCTTTCTTTCAAACCATTACATAATAACAGAAAGATATGAATGAATCCATTTTGCTAAAAATGTTCAGTCACTGTATGTCTTCAAAACATTAGGTTGTTTAGGATCTGGGTCAACAGGAGGCCTCAGCCTGCATTATTTTCCCATTCACACCAAACCTACTGACCAGAGATGAAAATAATGGCTGCGCTGTCATTCACCCAGCTGTTACAGCTCTTCAAACCAGCAGTTCATTCACTACTGTTAAATAAGTTGCATTTGAATGGGGACTTTTAGAAAAGACTAGTGTGAAAAAATGTATAGGTTTTCCACACCACATGTAAAATATAGAGGTTACAATGGAGGCAGAGAACACCCAGACACAATGTTCTTTCCTATATATGCCATCTATTGTTATGTGTTGTTTGTTCAAACCAGTTAATGTTAGTTCCAACATGGTTGGTAATGAATCATCAGTCTTCTTTCTGTTGTCAACTGCATTTTAACATACGTTGGTCTTTTTGCTGTGGTGTCTGACAAAACTTATGAAATAATACATTCTTCGATAAATTTATGCAAAGCTCAAAGCTCCAGTAAAGCTCCAGAGAGGTCAGTTGGTAGCACTGAATGAACGTTTTGCTTTTGATTTAGTTTACATGATCCATCCCGTATGAAATTATTGAGACACAATAACTAAGAACAAATTACAACAAACATGTTAACCCACTAACGTCTAGTAACACGATAATCACATTTTGATGCGTTAATAGTGAAAAGCTTTGAAAATGCCTCCTCTACTGTCGCTACGTTACCCGACAAAAGCATTTCCCGTGGAGATGGTGATGTCACTGCCCCATTTGCGCATGTGTATTAGTTAGTTGTAAACTGCAGTAGAGGACAGCATGCACCACGCAATTATAGTGATATAAATAAAGCTTATTTGTTTTCCTCAAAGAGTCTACAGACTTATATTGAGTCATTCACTTTTTCACATTATATAACCATCCATTTAAACAAATTAGTTAGGGTGAACCAAACAGCATTAGCAGCATTTTTGGGGAGATCCATGTGCATGCAGATTGTCTTCACAACATATGAATGTGGCCCTAGCATTTTAATGAAACTGACTATTATGTTCACATATCATTCTGACTCAAAAATAGTGATTTGTTTGGACCAGCCAAATTTGTTCTAATGTCTAATGGAGTCAGTGGAATCCGTTTTACTGCTTTAATTAAGTCATTTGTGGGATTCAGTGTTTACCATCACATCCTGCTAGTAGACAGAAGCGAGCCATGAAATAATGCAGGATGACTCCACAGATATTTAAACATACTTCCCCATGTTTTATCCCATCCTGCTTTTAAATCCTTTTATCCGAGCCATAAGCAATTTTGTATCTAGGTCACCTTCCCCAATCCCGTCACCAGTTCTGCAGTTAGACAAATTTTTCCATAATTAAACCAATCCCACTAGGTTCTGCATAGCCAAAGGTCCTTCTTTCTATTATCTTGTCTACCCAAATCTGTGCCACTCCTACCCTTACATCAGTCTCATCACATAGAAATTCAATCAGATTCTCTTTGTGCCTAGAGTCTTAGGTTTATTTTTTGACAACATTTCACAGCAGCAGGGCCGACTGTTGGAATGTGCACCACCAGGATTGTGGTGAATGTGCAGATGAATCACTTCCACAAAACATCAGCTGTGGCACGTTGCAGGGGATGAAATGCTCGCCTGTGTTCGAACGTCTACCTGTAATCTTCAGAGCACAGTGGAGAGATCGAGTTTTAGTGATCTAAATAGAGCCCGTCCCACTTTTTCATCACTTCAGTTCTCGTCAGTTTAACTCTCCTTCTGTGCACATTCAAATTTCCATTGCTGACTTCTCGTCCCTCTCTGCTTCTTCTCCACCTTTTCTTCCTTCACCTTATTTGTATTCTAATCCTCCTCCACTCTTACATTTTTCCCTCTTCTTGTTCTCTTCTCTTCTTTCCTTTATTGTCTTTTAATCATCCCCCCATCCTTTCTCGTTCACCACCTCCCCTTCACTGACGTCCGGTTCCTTCTCCTCCCTTCCCACCTATTACTTAATTTTTTAATCTTTAATCCTCCTCCTCTTCTCATTTTAATCTCTGTGCCTCTTTCTCCTTATCTTTTTTTTTTTTAAACTTTTGCTCCCCTCTTTTCCTTCTCTTTCTCATCTTTCCTTTTCTTCTATACAACTTCTCTTTCTTATCCACCCCTTTACCTCTACCCTCTTCCCCTTTTTCACCTCCTTTAATACTTATCTCACTCCTCTCCCCTTTCCTTTTCTCCCTCGTCTTCCTTTATCACTCCTCTCCTCAATCTTTATCTTTTCTTTCCTCTTATCTCCTCTCTTTAAACGTATCGTTTTCCATTACCTCTACTATAAACCGCCTGCCATTTCTTTCATTCTTCACATTTCCACCCGTCTCTCTGTTATCAACCTTCCACCTTCCTGCCTCTTCTCCTCCTTCTCCTGCAGGGTGAATGACTCCGGCCTGATCACCCATAAGGAGACCCTCCCTGTCAGGTCTCTGCTGCTGGGGGACATCCAGCGGCCGGGATCAGAGGCGGCCTATAGGGTGGGACCCCTCCGTTGTCACGGAGACAGTGAGTTGCATGTTGTCACGCTGCGTTAAGCTGGTGTACATGTTGACACTTATCCTTCCCTTGTGACGCTGCCTCTTAATTTGACAACGTACACAGTGAGGTTTGAAAAATGAACCAGAGCTAATTATGTTATAGTTAATTAGCAGACCAGCAGCTGTAATATGTCTTGCTTCATGCCGTTTAATGAAAACTTTAAATATAATATATATATATATATTGTGTATGTATAGAAAACATTAACATAACTGATATATCTTACGAAAATTGCATTTAATTTCAACTTTCAGTTTTTATGAGCAAAGAAATAAATGCCCAGGGTGATAAATCATAAATCAACATAAATGAAATAGCAAAGCTGGAGATGTTCTCAGCTAATTAACCAAACAGTTGCTTCATTTGTTTACAACCTACTCTTCATTATACAGCCATCATAATGAGCTTTATTTTAATAAGATTTGTTGCAGAGTAATTCATCCACTTTTTTGCAAAAAAGAAAAAAGAATATGATTTTATAGTTGAAAACAAAACATCATGAAGGATATGGAGCACTTAAGAAGAACAGCCTTTGTTTTTATCTCAGACAACTTGTGGAACGCTGCCTTTTTTGACAAGGAGACGTCATACCTTCACTTTCCCACCTTCCACGGAGAGCTGAACGCAGACATCTCCTTCCTGTTTAAAACGCCTTCGTCCTCCGGGGTCTTCCTGGAAAATCTGGGCATCAAGGACTTCATCCGGATCGAACTCCGCTGTAAGTGAGCCTATTCTGCTACATTGTCATGTACGTGTTTTCTGGTTTTTCTTGTAAATAGCTGGTGACTGTCTGCCCCTGAAAAGGGATAGAAACAACCAAAAACCATTATGGTCCCCCTTCTCTGACAAATGTGTTTTGCTCTGTGTTTCTTCACTTGCAGAGTTTTTCACTTCAAAGCTGTTCTCACATTTACCTGCAGGAGGGAGAAAGTTAGTCTGTTTTCAATTTCAATCAGAGTTTAAGAAGTGGACCTCAAAATGTTATTTACACAATTGTGATTTGGAAAGTTCCTCAGCACATACAGTGAAAATGGACCTGCAGTGTAGCAGGAGACTGCTTCTTTCCACAGGTCAAACCGTATTCTGGATTTTTCAGTGAAACAGGAGTACATACATGTCTTCAGAGGCTCTTTTGCTTCAAGTTACAGCCAACCGGGGTTCGGGTTAATAAAAGGGGAAGTAGGATCGAGGTCAATTATTGGGCTAACATCAGGGGAAGGAATCACTAGGCTCCTCACGTTTTGATTCCAGCCTGCAATGCTATTAAAAAAATGCATTAACTTTGCATCTGAATGCATCGTAATTTCTAATTTCTATACAGGATTTTTTTTTTTCCTCACTCTTTCTCTCTTTGGGGGACTTCTTGTTTGTTTGAGTTCATTTCCATTATCTTTGAGCCCAAACTCCATCCATGTAAACATGATACACGTGTTTACATGCAACACATTTCACCATCCATCAGGTTCAGTCATAAGAAATGAAAGCACATTTTTTTCCTTCAGAAAATAGTTTCTTAAAGAATTTATGGTCTCAGTAAGGCACAGAGGCAGAGCAATGTGTGTCCTCCTCAGCTCCACTTTCTCATCTAAATATAAAAAAAGGTAAACTGCCTTAAAGCCAAAACTGAGGGCTTAAACTGGTAGTCCACAAACCATTGTGTAATATTCCATTGTTTTAGGGCATCATACACACTGCTGTAAGAAATCTACTTGTACATCGCAGCCTTACAAAATCATTACAAGTGTGCAATGTGGGAAATGGTTGTTTTTAGAATGAAATATACACCTCTGCATGTTATCTGCAACCCTGGTCAAAAAATGTTGACATTGACATGGGAGAGGGACTTTTGCTCCCTGTTCTCTATTGATAGTCAAAGTTGGTTTCTTTTAACTGTGACATAATGATGTTGAAGATCCTCAATCCGTCATGAAGCGTTGGAAAACACAGTGATTTACTTTTAAGAATGTACGGAAAGTACTTTAGGGTTTAGTTAATGATATCGTTTACCAAAATATGTCCATTTGCATAATGTGTTTCAGCGTATCACAATAAATCATGGCTGCGCTCAGTCAAAAGTTTGGATTAGCATAGAGAGCAAGCTGTAGCCAAAAAATGTTGCCCATAATGAAATAAATCATTTTTATAAAAATATATAATGTCTGCACTGCTGCTGTTATTCCTCAGTACCACGATCTTACACTATTTCATCATGTTATTCAACCATTGAATATATTTCGTCTACGTCAGTGGCCATTTTAATAGTTTTTAGGAGATGATGATTGAATGGTGTATATGAATATTTTTAAGATACGTTTTAATTTGTCAGTACTTAATTGATCAAGAAAATATATATCTTTAGAATAATCAATAAATTAGTGATTACCCAAATGAACTAATTGAAAATATAATAGTTAGGTCAATTGATAAGGAATAGTCCTTTTTTTTTTCCAATTTATCTCTGTTGTTCTTGCTTTATTTTGAGGTTTTTTATTGTAGGAAATTATGCTTTAATGTTAATTTGTCTGATGCAAGAAGTCTTTTACCGAACTTCAAAGTCCAAATGTTACAGTACTCGACAACAGGTGATCTGCGTGAACCGAAACGGGTTCTCTCTTTGCAACTTCCGTTATTTGCTTTCTCGATCTCACTTACGCTCCCAGTCACAAACAGAACAAATGGTATCTGCCATCCATGGGGAAATGCCAGCATTGTTTTTAAAAGGCAGCATCTCTGATCTGGCTGCCGCATTATAACTGATGTTATTGTGACAGCTGGTGTTGAGATGACGGTGTATCATTATTGCTGCTCTTCACATGGAGCTGGGCCAGACATTGCCTTATAAATCAGGTTATGCCTCTGGGTTTCTCTCTGAACAATCCCACAGCTTTCCCTCCACTCTCAGCGTCATCCATGAGGGATGGTGTTGTGATCATGCACAGATGTCCCAGCTCTTCTAAATCTGGAGTCTAGGCATGTTTGCAGTGTCATGATGGATGAACGGACTCCCTGTGGCCTTCACTTCACCTCTCTTTATCATAAGTTTTTAACCTAATTGAGCTGTGTGAAAGCTGCAGAGATTAATTACTACAGCATGCTAGCTTTGATTAGGTCTGGAAGTTCAGTCCAACTGGAGTAGAACATACTAACCAAAGATATCTCAAGACTTATCTTTAAACTGCTTGCTACTAAGATGAACATTCAGGTTCATGTTTACTGCAGGTTCATCGTCTTATCACACGAGCTACCCTTCAGTGTGGCCGGCTGACACACTTTGGATTCTGTGGCCAATGACCTTTGCCTTCTTTCTCAAGGAATCCAAGGACATTTATTCAAGTACTGTACTTCGGAACAATTTTGAGGTACCTGTACATTACTTGAATATTTAAATTTTTTGCTGCTTTAAACTTCCACTGTATTACAAATTTCAGGCAAATATTGTAGTAGTAGAGCATTTACAAATCAATTAAATTAAAATTAATTTAATTATTGGCAGTCAGATTTTTTTTTTTAAATGTAAAAATCAGAAGAATATGTATGAGTGTATTTTTAATTGGCCAAGACAAGGAGTATGTGTTTTTGTTACGTATAAAACACTGTACCTTAGCACATGGGGCCAATACACAATGGTTCCCACTAGGAATGGGTACCATTAAAGTTTTATTAGTATAAACACTGATAGTGCTTATCGATATCGGAACTTAAAGGTATTCTTATCAATATTACTCTCTACAAGTTAGTCAAAACATGACATTAAAAGTTGCAACAAAGAGGGCTGCTCCTTGTCCTTGAGCCTTTTAGAAGCTAAAATAAAAAATGGCTTAACAAAACAAAAATAAAAGTGACATGAGGTCAGCAGAGCGGCGGAGAGGACTGTGCAGACATCTCTACTGTATACTTTGCCTCCCCAATTTTTTTTCTTTATCAGCTGCAACTTAACTCAACTTTACTAACTCACGTTCCCAGACTTATTGATTTTGCAATGCAGCAACACTCAGTTAATCGTGCTGCACGATTGCAGTGGCAGCAGCAGACGAGGGGGGCACTGCATTGATTATACATCATGTTCACGTAACAAATCTGTGCTTGTGCTGCTGCACCAACAACCGTACTGTGCCTAATCACATATTGGTATGAACTGATACCAGTTTTGGCTGCACATCGGTAGCTCACGCTCTGAATGTCTTAATCTGATGCATTGGGTCACCATTGGTTCAGGCACAAAACAGTGGAAACGATGGTTTAAGTTAAGGCAAATAATGGATAGAATAATAATAAAGACACATAACGACACAGCAGCAGCATGAATGAACTGGGTAGAGGGAGAAACCACAGCGGGATGATAGGCTAACAATGAGAGTATGGCACTGTTCTGGATACATGACAACAACCGATCAAAAATTAACAAGTCCCACACCAAAACGGAGGTAATTATGGTTATGTTATGTGAGAGAACGGAGAGACTGACTTTCACAGAATTGACTTTCAGAGACAAACTTATTATAGTTTGACAGTGCAAAACAGTCCTGGCTAAACTTAAGCCAGAGCTCCGTTTGTCCTGGAGACATTTCTGTACCGAACTTCAAAGCTGGATCAAGTGGGACACCAAAGAAGAGTGGATTTCCCAAAGAATGTCTTTTAATAAGTTAATTTGATCATGTGTGAGGCATTAGTTGATTAGCTAATGCTAAAATTATCCCGTTATCGTCAATTTATCCCAAACAAATGAGGGCCATATTAAACAAACACAGATGTGAGACTGTAGCCCAGCGTCTCTTTCTTGCCTGGGGCTGGTCTCATCTCGGCTCTGTGTCAATCTGGGTGGGAAGAAGTTGCTTCACACTTGATGATGGAGGAACACGACTGACTAATGGGTTCAATGAAAGATGGCACCGTCTGGAGCCAAGCTGAAGGCAAATGCCTTTCTAATGAAGAGCGGGACAAAAAAATACCCACATTTTTACTGCTAACTAAACCATGGTTAGAAGCAAAATAGGATTTAATGAAAGAAAAAAATTACTCTAATGCGATTCTCCCCCTCTTGTTCACTTATTATTCTTTGACTGTGCCTTGCTTGTTGGATGCAGTTCACACAGTTTATTCATAACATCAGGAAGATGAAGCAACAGCTAACACCAAAGCTGACATATTTTCTTGCTTATCAGTGGCGAGCAAAATAATTTCCTTCAGTCACAAATAAATCCTAAAGTATGAAACGTGCCGAACATGCTGCAGCAATAAGGGTGTCAGCAGCATTACACCCAGCACCGTGATGGTTGTTGAAAGCCCTTCTCTCTGCAAAGTGGGAGCTGGGACATCTTTAGAAGTGAAACCAGGGATTTGCAATGTCTCACTTATCAGGCGACACAATTATTTCATGTCTGTCTCAGAGCCAGGCTGACACTAACGCTTCTCATGCCATCTTTGTGTTACGGTGTCTTTTTGCGCGCTCAGCTCCATCTAAGATCTCAGTGTTCCACTCATTACCCTCCTCCTGCAGCCTCCACAGAGGTGGTCTTCTCTTTCGATGTGGGAAACGGGCCGCTGGAGGTTCGCGTGGAGAAGAGCGCTCCGCTGAACGACAACCGGTGGCATCGTGTGCGCGCTGAGCGCAACGTGAAGGAGGCCTCCCTGCAGGTCGACGAGTTTCCCGCCATCTCGAAGGAGGCTCCCGCCGACGGACACATTCATCTGCAGCTCAACAGCCAGTTATTCATAGGTGAGGAGCAGGAGTGTGTTTTAAAATTGTCATACATGAGGACATTTTAGAGTGAGAGAATTATGGATTTCGGGGGGGGTTTGTTTTTAGAAGGAGTCAGGGTAAGTTTAAGGTTACAGAATTAAGATTAAGCATGTAGCAGAGAGCGTTATGGTGTTTAACATTCCCTTAATTCGCAGCTGAGTGCCAGTGATAAACAATTTCACATTCTTGTCCCACACTAACAAGAATACAACTAGAGACAAGCGTGCAAATGTGTCCACAAGCTCATGTGAGGAGTCCGTGAGAAAAACAGGAGGGGAACCAGCAGATTACAGTCTCTTTTGTCTCAGCAGCTCAGCCTGAAGCAGGCGGAGCTCAGTGGAGTCTTTTCTTTTATCTTAAAAAGCCATATTGTCTTGTTGATTGGAAAATTGCACAACTTCGGCTGGGAAGGAAGCTGCACAACTATATATGCATCAGATTTTCATCAAAACCGGAATTGCTTTGCACCTTATATAAAGACAATTTTGTTGCACTTGGTGGCTGTGTGATCATTTTGATCATCTCTGACTCTCTCTCTCCTGACTTCACTGCCTTTATCTCTCAGTTGCAGCTCACTTTTTTATCTACACAATTTATTGAAATTCAAGTTTTGGATTGATAAACCGAAAGAAAAATGACATTATTGATAAGCACAGCATTTATTAACCAAAGCAAAAAAAAACAACTTTTGTGATATTTGTCATTTCACTTAGGGCTCTTGTCCAGGATAACGACTTCAGACTCCTGTTCGCTGAAACATCTACACTTGATAGATAAAAATTCTCTTTTGCACACTGTGTTTAGGTACTTTTTTTTGACAGTGTAACTGTTTTGCACTGTTCAAAGACGAGTCACTAAAGAGCAGTGCAATGGAACCGGGCACTTTTCAGGACACTGAATCTTTTTCAACAATGAGCAATCCACCTTCCAAAAGAGAGATACATGCTTTCATGTGCAAAACAGGTGCAAAGTCCATCTGTTCATTAAGAAACCCTCCTTAGCGAGAAGAAAGCTCAACGTAAGACATTAAGGTGGATCTGCTGATTGTTGAACTTTTTGAATTTGTCAGGTTAAACTCTTCACAGGGCATGCATCTTAAAAACATAACTGTGGGTGTATAGTTTTTCTTGAAGAGGCTTTATAGAGAGCTGGGCAGTCTAGTTTATAGAAATTGATGCTCAGTCATGAGAAATAGTGTATTTAGGTGTTTTTTTGGGGGTTTTTTTCCTTTGGATCAGTATTCTTCATTATTCAGTATACTTGAATACATAAATCAATAGTAAAAGAATAGATGTTGGGACATTTTAAAGAGCTGCAGTCTTAAATGAACCCAAAACTCTGACTGTTCTCTGGCCCTTTCTCCTCTTTATCTCTTCTACAGACTTTCATAAATCTGTTCAACCTGCTCTCAAATTGTTTTTGTGAGGAGACACCTTGTGTTGTGAAGATATGTCTGTCTGCAAATCACATATAAACACTCACAAACACAAAATCAAGCAGTGATGAATGATAAGGTTGGAGAGATGCAGAGAGGTGGAGGTGTGCATTGATTGGCTGACTGTGTGTAGCTAAAAATCATCTCCGAATAGCCGTGAAGTAGTGACCATGAATGATTTTTCTCCTCCTGGCTGGTGTTTACTGGCGGTGCAGAGGGATTTAGAGTTTGGAATGGAAATGTGGGGATATGAAATAGACTGCCTGTGTGAGTGGGTTTTCACAAGGATTTATTGCACAGAAAAGCAAAATGCTTTAGGATGTCTCTACTCTCTTGTTTAGGGAAGTGAAGTGTTACATACTTCAGAAATAGTAACTGTTTATCTATAATGCAAAATCATCCTTCAGAGTAATGCAAAGAAATCTACAATCATAACTAGCGTGTCCCATTTTTAATATAAAAAAATGTACTTGAATAACTCAGTAAGACAGAGAATTTCATAGAATAAATTATTTGGGTAATACCGCCTTAAGTGAATATAGTACATGGCACAAAGTTATTATGGTTTATTTTTCATTTCAAATTTGTATACAGACGGTTGCACAAATTCATTGAGCAAATAGTAATAAATATTGATTTCATATTAATAAGTTATTGCATTGTTGTAGTGTCTGTGTTGGCAATATCCATGGGATGTAAGTGGTGCACAGACTGTTGTGATTATAACATAAATTTGAGCATGATCTGTGTGTGCAGGGGTTCAGTCTAGCCGTTCAAACTCAGTAATTTTACTTTATCTTAATTTTAAGGGTCATTAGTAACAGAGTAAAATTAAAAGTCACATCATAACAAGCCTGGTAAACTGTGACAGCATGAAACAAAACAAATAGCTGCAACACAGAAGGTGCAACATGTTATGTCCACCATTGTATTATATACCATCTCTGGAGATGTGTCTTTATAGAATAACCAAAAGGAACACCCTCTCTCTCAAATGACCTGTGATTGGCCACAAAGGGCCATCAGGGGGTAGATTATAATAAAGCCTAAATACAAAGCCTATAGGAGGTACAGAAGTCTTATCTTTATTCAGAGCAATATTCACCAAAAATTATAAAGAAATCTTTGCCCAATGATGCCAAAAATAAATCACCTATTGTACTCCAACCTAAAACTAATTAAAATCGTAACCCATATTAAACACACCCACCATGCTGCACAACCCACTGGTCCATGTGGAGTGTGACTGCAGTATGCGCACGGTGAATCCTCACCATGTTCGACTAAATATCAATCTCTTTCCTCAACCATTTCTCACTAATTGTTTATCTAATTAGGCTTCCTGGTTATGTCTCATAAAAGGACTGAAAAACGAATTCATTGTTTTTTAGACATCAGGACAAAGTGTCATGTTGTTTTGCTATCTGATTATCTTTGGGCAACCAATGTTATTATTTTACTGTATTTTATATTTATATATTTTCTATTAATCTTTCCATCCTTGAGAAAACATGCTATGTCAATACTACATGGGAGTCCAGAGGTTTTTGTATTATTGAAGGATTAGAAAAGCCTCTAAAGCAGATGGTTGACATATTCACAGTTATTTTCAGGGTTTTTTTCATTAGACCCCTGCAAGACTTCCCACTCTGGCAGCTCCTATCCTCTTTTATATCACACTGTCAGAGATTCTGTCTCTCAGGTCTTAGGAGTCTGTTGCTAGTGTTTTGGCCACAATGCGCAAAGGATTTGACCCTTTTTTGTATAGTCACAATCAGCACTTCGGGCAAATTCCACAATTTTGTTCTTCTGCTGTTTTGCATCATCATCTAATCAATTTTTACTGGGCATTTGTTTCATTGAGGAATCTGAAATCCTACTGATGAACCTGTTTAAAGAGTCCTTAATTGAATTAAATGTCACACTCTGTTTT
>KV751319.1:2725339-2747985 GCA_001698575.1 Mola mola
TGGCAGAGAAGAAATCAGACTGAAACCCAGACAAATGAAGCTCACTAGTCAAATCCACCTCATCACAATCTAACCTTCTACCTTTCAGAGGTTTCAGCCAGCTTTGAGTCAACCACATCCATCACCTACATCCTCAAGGAGCCTTCTGAGCTGAGCAGGAACCGCAGTGCACTGCCTTCGTCCAAATCCGCTGATATGACGCTGAGGGGAGAAAACATCTCCCTGAGCTTCAGAACCAGCCAGCGCCCTGCTTCGCTGCTCTACATCAGCTCTTTCTACGGGGAATATCTGGCCCTGCTCATCAACGAACATGGTGATTTTTTTTTTCTTCCTTTATGTTATGACCCTTATTCTAATCCTTCCTCATTTTCCCAAGAGCTAACCTGTTTCCTGAATCATTCCTCCGTCCCCTTCTGTGTCAGGTTCAAAGAAAACAGTTGGTCCAGGTACTATTAAATGATTATTCTGTTTTCGGCAGGGTTCTTCCCTCCTCTGTTGTTGCCACTTTGATTATTTATTGTGTTCATATTTTCATCAGCCGCTTCAGTGCAGAGCTGCACTCCAGCTGGCAGCAAGCAATTCCATCAATCCTGCATAACACAATGGGATTGTGTCTGAAACATGTAATATCCAAATTACATGTTGCTTTTAATTAGCGTGAAGGAGAGTTCAGGTGTCAGTGACAGTAACAAACTGAAACCTCTTAATGAAATTATTTGGCGGTGTCCTTTAAGACCACAGAAATGTGTTTTGTATATCATTCAGCTTTTTTGCATGAGTGGAAAAAAGATGAGCCACAGCAGGTTTTAAATTTTCGTCATCGTCAGGTCTCTGCACTCCCGCTTAAGTATCTACAAGTGATTAAACCCAAGAAAGAGGTTTCTTCAGATACTACGAATAGGCTTCTCTGATGTGTCTGTTATGCTCCGCACACTAGTCACTCACTGAGAGCCTGAAACACCCTGTACCCTCTGTTTTTATTATCAAAATCTTCTTTAATGGTAGGAAAATTGCTCCCCATAAGCCTTTGTTTGGAAGAAAATTCACACAGTGAGCCAAAATTATAAAAAAAAAAAAAAAAAAGAACTGGAACTGAATTTTACATCATGTTCTACACAGGGATAAAGTATTAACCCTGGTTTGTAGCTTCATGTAACATCAGACATCAGGATGAAAGTTAATGCCAATTTTTGAAGAAGTTTCACATCTTATGTGCTTGATTAATCATACAAGATTAGTCAATGTGTCAATAAGTAACACTGTAAACGTTAGCTCAGGGTCCCTCATACTCATCTTGAATGAATTGAAGCTTTTGATGTTCTTAGCAACAGCGTCCATTAGGTCTGTTTATTACAAAAATAGTAATAGTTGTTATTTATTGTCCTCTGTAATCAAAATCGGGACAAATAAAGCGCTTATGTTATTTCATTTGTAAATTAAAACTCTACTAATATGTGAGCTGTTGTGAGATAGAACTGTTTGTTTATTAGTAACAAAGAAAGCAGTCTGGATTAAATCGATGAGCGATCATTTTTTAAAACGAATTCTTTGATTCTAAAAAGATGAGCTGGAGCTGAGGTACAAGTTGCACAGCAGCAGAGACGTGGAGGTGCTGTTGAGCCGAGTCTCAAACTTGGCCGACGGACACCTGCACACTGTGACCATCAGGAGGCTGGCAGCCACTGTCTCTCTTCAGGTAATCACGCAACAAATAATTCACCATCTCACACTGACTCCTGCAGGCACGGACATGTTTAGATTTACCCGGTGTGAAACGACGCTGGACGATTGTAATTCACTTTAAAAGTAAGTTGCACTGATACCAAATTGGCTGACCAGCTTCCTTAGTGCCGAGCTTTCATTTTTCCGCATGAATAGTCAGTCAAGATGGGATAATACTTCCGAGCTTTGGGTTCAGGTGCATCCTTAACTGAAGTCACCTGCAACTAAAGATAAATGCTAGAAATAATAAACCACCATCTAAACCCTGAAGTGGAAAAGAATCGCCCGCACTGATACGCAGGAACGAGATTTGAACCAATTTAGGCATTTTGAGTCAAAGGCATCAACTTTAAATCCAGATGTTCACTCTGTAAGCAACAGCTCTCAATGGAATCCATCTGTGCCATCTTAAAAAGCGTTGTCTGTGAGCGAAACGCAGCAACCATCGGTTTCAACTTCATGTTACAACGGTGCGCATCAGAAAGCGATCATCTTAAATTATAGTGGATTTGTTACCTCGGGCTCCAAAATGTCCATATGTAGCTCCAGATACAACACAGCTTTGAGAAAGTAAAATAAAAATCTGTGAATGCTGAATGTTTGCTTCTGTGACTCATCTTCATTTGGCAGATGT
The DNA here is from genome assembly GCA_001698575.1 of Mola mola. NCBI lineage: Eukaryota > Metazoa > Chordata > Actinopteri > Tetraodontiformes > Molidae > Mola > Mola mola. The sequence goes on from KV751319.1 coordinate 2,727,696, forward strand.
CATATTAACTTGCCAATGACTGACAGTCATGAGAAAAGAGCAGTGCAGTATGTTTTGGTTTTTTTCTAATTGTTAGTAGGTATCAATATTAAAAAATAACTTGAAATCCCAAGTGCTGCTTTAATTTTGCCTTATTTTAATTACCTCTATTGCTCCTGTTCTTCTAATTTCAGTTTGAAAAGTCCTTTAGCTTTAGCTATTGTAGAATAGCCTTGTACGCGTGTTACGTGCGCTGTCTTTCAGATCGACAAGGATGCCAGAGAGGACTTCAACTTGACCTCTGATGTGGAATTCAACAGTGTCAAATCACTCGTTCTGGGCAGAGTGCAAGGTAAGGGAGGGCTCTGTTCGTGCAGACTACAGCACTTAGATGGACTCACATAAAATAACAGAGCTGACATGCTGGGTTTAATGCAAGAAAATATTCAACAACAACTTTGCTGCTTTTTGCTGAAAAAAACAAAAAAAAACAAAAAACTTGACTTCCATATTTACATGGTTGCAAACAAAGCACTTTTTTTGTGGAGATGCAAAATAAGAACCTAAGAAGTGTCTAAAACCGGAGCCACCCACTTAAGTCATTGTTAAATAGAATTTTAGAATTAGATTTAGATTTAGAATTTTAAAGGCGTTTTAGAACCATATGTTTAAGTAAAACAGAGTATACAACGGTAAACTTTCATCTATTATCAATGCAGCCAGTCATTCAATCTTAATGTCGCCTGGCTGAGTGGCGCTTCAGACAGCTTCCAGTTTGCATGGTAATGAGGAGTGATTGAAAAGGACAAATTATTCAGAAGATTGGAGTCAGCACCCTGCAATTCAGCATAACGACCAATAAGTCTCTCAAGTCTGCTGTGAGTGGGGTCAAGCTAAAGCACATGTCAGACAGTACAGATGTCTCTCTCTCTCTGCCTGACAGAAAGTTTTAGTTTCACATCAATCTTGTTTTTGTCTGTCTTTCCCAGTCTTCTCTCCATCGGGGTTGCCTTTGTTTTCCTTTGACATTTAATACTATGTTTGGACAGAACAATTTGGAATAAACTGTTTTGCTGGGTCTCAATCCTGATCCGTGGCTTTCTGAGAACCAGAAATTGATCATTTCTAATATAATTATCAATGTTGAACGGATGCTGTATCCACTTTCCACTCCATTTATTTAGCATTTTGATTGATTGATTGATTGATTGATTGATTTCTGATGTCTCATTTTGCCATGTGCCATTGCATTGTAAAACCTTGTTGAGCTAATCAGTCCTAGCAGCTGCAATCATTATTACTGGAGTAAGATGCATTTTGAGAATTTTTAGAGCCTAAAAGACAAAGACATACAGTAAGGCTTAGGTTGAAAAATACTGGCATTTAATATTCCACCTGGAAGAGACTGTTGTGTTTACATTATCATAGCGACCTGTCTCCACCACATCATCCTGGATCAAGCTGTCGCACTCGACAGGTGGAAATGTTTTCCGAGCCACCAGCAAAAAAACGAATACATTTCCTTAGTTCCTTGATAATCGCAGCGCAAAGTAACAGTTTTAAACAAGAGATATAACACATATGACCTATGTTGTCATCCCTTACATTTTTAAAGATTTTTTTTCATCTTTTGCTCTTATCACTGTAAAGTAGACGAGGCAGGAAGTAACCCAGGGGGGAAGTGGGTATATGACATTTAGCAAACGTCGCCAGCTGGAGCCGCTTTGACCATAAAGTGCGAGTTGTAACAATTCTGTTACCAAGGTGCTCCACAGCTGAGGTAGAGCGAAACAGAAATAGGTTACAACTCAGCATCTGTTCAGGTTGGAAGTGATTTTCCAAGCCAAAGCAATGGCAAATGAGCTTCAGTTCAGTTGCATTTGCTGACTTGCACAAACCCAACTGGCTGATTGAAACAAGGGTAGTGTTTTCAAAATAGTTTGCCATGAATTGGAAACAGGAATCAGTAGGAAAAGAGCTTGTGATGAATATCCCCATCACAAGCTGGGCATCTTTATATGGCAACAGTGAATACATTTTACATCTTATTTACTTAAGAATATTTGCTTTGACCATTTAACAGCTTTAACCATTAAATTCCAAATAATACAGTTTATATCCTGCTCTACTCCAACAAACATACAATGCACACATAAGCAACAAGTACAAACTGATGCTGGTGTTAATTTTTAGGTTCAGCTCCTGTTCTCCGTTCTTCTCTGTTCTTTCCCTGTTGTTCTTGAGTCGGGCCATGTTAGTGAATGACCCGGCCTTACCCTCTGCTGAGCCGGACGACTTGGGCTGTATCGGAGAGACAGCAAGACAGCAAGATAGCTGATACACTGTCATTCCCTGTTAGCCCTGTCATCCATCAGCCTAACTAATGGAGCAGGAAGGAATGGAGACACAGACACAGAGGTGCTCAGAGAGAGAGATGAGACAGAGCTAGTGATACTGTGAGAGGTGGAGCTATAAGGGCAGTAGCTGGGGCAAGCGTGGATAGTAATCTTCAGGTCATGGATATACCGCAAGGCCAGTGCTGTCATTGTGGGCTTTGATGGCTGTTACTCAGCTGGAGTGGTATAACTAAATGTCGTCGATTTGAGATCCTTATGGGTCACCTCCAATTGCCAGTTTTAACCATAATAGTTTGACTATAGATACATTATTGGAATAATTCCAAACTGAACTTTATTTTTGTTTTGATAGAGGGCACCAGTATGCCATTGCAACATCTAGTCTGCCTTTCCCAAATAAACACTGTCATTACATTAGACTGTTCAAGCATCCAGAGAGGGGTCAATTCTACATGGCAGCCAAACTGTGTAACTACACTGTTGCACGATGTGACCAAAAAACTCTTTCTGTAAACTTAAAGTCTGAAAGAATCAGCAGTAAAATAAAAAAGACTTTTTATCTCCAAAGATAACTCCAGCTAGCTAATAAACTAAATATAGATGTGGATGAGGTTGACGCTTTAATTCAGGTTTGGTGAAAAGTTTCTGAAAGGTTCAAGTTATTCAGTTGGCATCCCTAAAAGCACTGAGTTTGGTATCCAGCCTTCATAAGGAATAGTGATAGAATAGAATATAAAACATCCTATTTAGGAACTCAGGGTTGATTTCAGATGTTTAGTACCAAATTTTTGTTTTGCCATTTTCACAAAGACGACACCAGCATACTTTGGTACATGCTCAGATCTTCCAGCACTTTAGTTTGTGAGATTAAATTAATGGATAAATGTTTGAGCTCACAACACTTTTAGAATAAAATCTGCACAAACATTTGAAAATACACAGGGCAGATTATCATCACATTTTCCTAGCATATTCATACTCCAAATCAAATAAATCATTTTGATTTTAATGACCTAAATCTCTCCTCAGTATCACCATTGTTAGAACTTTGAAGTTGTTTGTTTTGCTCAGCACTGCCCTAATGTAAAATAAATTAACAGGTCAGTCTCCACTACTGTGGCATTAAACTTGTTGCTATGCAGCAGTGTAATGAACACCATTGAGCTGATCTGAAAATCACATTTTGGACCTTGTTGACATGTCAATATGTTGTTTTTTTTTATGCACTACGACACAAATCATGACTTAAATTAATTGTCACGGCTGAGGATTTTTGCAGTCCACCAATGACAGATTCCAAAAAAAGAATTCTGACAGCCCAGGTCTTTAATGTAGAAAACCTCAGGGACCAATCCTGAAGACCTGTGGGGGTGGGGCTAATGGTTGTTTAAATTAACCTCACCATTCTGATGCATCAACTTGGTGGCTACCTTGTGCAAGTAGCTCCTCCTCTTCTTCCTGGGAATCTGCCTCTGGTTCAAACATGTGTGGCTGAATTACTCCGACGTTAGAACCACGGTACAGAATATAGGATTACATAGGATAGAATAGGATTAAAAGTCAGAAAATGACAGAGCAGGTAAACTAAAGGTAGGACTGAAGTAGCACATTCATAGATCCTCACAACCCTTGACAAGGCAAAGACAGTAATTGACTTAAGTAATTTTAGGACTGCAAAGGACTTGGATTTTTCCCATGAAAAAAAAAAAAAATTTGATAAAGAGTAGCAAGTCTTTACCTGCTTAGTCACTGGCTGGAGCAAGACTTTGAAAGTAGCTGGGAGCATCCATTTTAACACAACATATCAACCAAGCCTTTTTCTTGATTCAGTTCAAAATAACATTCACATCATTATCTTAACCACATTGGAGCAAACAAGCACAAATGTGAGAATAAACATGGCTTGTATATCTCAGAATTATCTCCTTTGAACAAATGAGTTATATTTCAAGATCATATACTATCAGTTTTTAACTCGACAGGTGTGCAAAACTCATTTCCAGCAGGTTGATCATCCGCTGAAATGTCAGAATGGATACTAAAATGTTTAAGACATAGAAAGATACCACTTATCATCACAGTGAGGGTCTCATCAAGATAATTAACTATCCCTGCTGGATTGTAAGTGTGTAATTTGAACTTGCTGATCACAAGTGTGCTCTCTCGCTCCGTCCGTCCCGTCTTTGTACCTGTCGCTCTGCCCTCAGAGTCCAACGAGGAGGACGCGGAGTTGGCCGAGCTGGCCTCTCTTGGGTTCAGCGGCTGTCTGTCAAGTGTTCATTTTAACTCCATCAGTCCTCTGAAAGCTGCTCTGCTGCACTCTGACAGCCCTGTTAGCGTCACGGGCCCTTTGGCCCAGTCGAGCTGTGGTTCGTCCTCTCCAGCCAATCCCCACACAGCAGAGACCACACACTCCTTACCAGGTACAAGGAGCACACTCAGCTCTTACTTCCCATACCCTCCTTTGTATCATAAGGCAACCAGCCCACCTTCTCGGCTCAGTCTGCCTGGATGATTGTCACACCTCTTCTCACCTGTCCCTATACATACTTTTAACTCATCTTTCTTCTTTACTCCATAATAGTTATTTAAATAGTCCCCCTCCTTTTTCTTGTCTGTGCATCCTTTATTCTGTATTTTTTTTTTTCCTGGTTTCAAATTTCTGGATGTTTCTGTCTCTTTACAGAGCCGCCTGGATCAGTGGATCCAGGTCAACCTTTAGTCAATGCCATGAGGAGTGACTCAGCTCTCATCGGAGGTAATGCTGTCAATCTGACGGGAATAAAAACAGTTGATTCAGAACCTCCTGCTGATTAGCAGTTTGTCATTGTAGAGACAATAAACACGAGTTGATGGAAGAATGAAAAGGATAATAAAATAACTTTTGACATATAGGTTTTTTAATTCATTTTGGACCAGTATGTTGTTTACAACTTTAATTTACATGATAGATAAATACATCTAGAAGTTTAATAATATAGTTTCAATTTGGTTTATCAATAATACAAAACATCACAGTTGTAGATTTTTTTTTTCCTTCGGTTAGATAGAAATTGTCAAGAAAATATGTACACTCGTTGATTTGTCAAAGTTGTTCTGCAATGAGAGCATTACTGGCATAGACAAAATTATTCTTCAAACTGTGTTTTATAACTATGCCTTATGAAAAAAAACCAAAAAACTTTAGAACTTTCCTTTCTGGTGACGTATATGTGTGACATTGTGTCATCATCAATCATTTTAACATAAATTGATGTTGGCATATTACACCTGATATCTTTATTTCAAACGTCATCCATACAAATGTATTTTTTTTTATTGTTAACTTTAAAGATTCTTGAAAAAGGAAAGAAATTCCTTTGCATTTCGACAATACCAGTATTGTTTTTGCCACTGTGAGTGTGTGTTTGAACAGAGGAACTCAAAAACTACTCCATGTATTATTACCAAATTTTACAGATTAATCTCACTTTAAGATGATTAAATTTAGGACTTCAAGCCCCAAATTGCCAGAATGATGGGTGGACAAATAAGGTAATCAATGCTTAATGGATGTGTGCTTATTTTCAACAGGAATAAATTTGGGATTGGTTTTGTTGTTTTCATTCTTTGAGTTTTTTTGGTCAGAGAATTTGGACTGAATACAGTGTTTTATATCGTGGCCATTTTATTTATTCTGGGTTTTTTGGGATTTAGGTCACGAGCACTGCTGTCTCATTTACATTTTGGAGTTTTTTGTCATTGGATAAGTAATAAATTATCAGACATTTCCAGCAGAAATCAAAAAAAAAACTTGTTATGGGATAGAATAGTTAATAGAACAGTTTGATGCTCATCTTATTCATGGACATGAATTTCAAGCCAAAACTGCTTTTTGTGTTTTTAGGGGTGATCGCCGTGGTGATTTTTGTCACTGCGGCTGCACTGGCGATAGTGGCCAGATTCATCTGCAGCAGGAAAGAGACGTACAGAAACCAGGAAGTCAAAGGTGCTCAGCCTGAAGACGGACACGAGTTCCGCTTCAGCAGCCAGGCGGACTGTCAGAGCACAACCTCTGAAAACCAGAGGGAGTTTTTCATTTAGCGGGAGCTCATGTGACCTCCCACTGACCTGGCGGGACAGAGGAGTTTCCAGAAGCTCAGCACTTTACTGGACAGACAGAGCCTCTCAGCCACTGGTCAGTGACACAAGATGTGAAATCATGAAACAGAACAATTCTTTTTCATTTCCTTCCTCTGGTCATTTTGAGAATGTAAATATTTAAGAATGTAAATGTTAATTTGCGTGCTTATTACAATATTTCTCCTCCATATTGAAATGTTTAAAATGATTTATTAAAGGGAAACATGCAGAAAAGATGTGATCAAAACACAACTTTGTTCCAGTTAAACTAGACTTTTGGAGTTGATGTGAATTTATAATAAGTCCTTTTTTCTACTAAGATGATGAAGCTCCTGTACAATGTGACATGTGAAAGTCGTGCAGTATGTGTTGCAGTGTGAGAAGACAGATTCAGCTGACTGGAGGACTGACGTGTGTTTCACATCAACACATAAGAGATCAGCCATAAAACTTTCCCAGAATGAACTAAAGTCTGTTTCTATAGGTGCTGTACATATGAATACAAATTAAAGTCACTTGAAAAACTTCTATACTTCGTCTTTGAATTAGTCGGGAAGCTGTTATGTTACTTGCTGTTCTTTTTCTGATGCCACAAATGAATCGTTCACCATTAGACTGAGTTTTAAGTTCACTTCCTGTCTGTAGCCTAATACATGCAGTGCACCATAACTCATTTAGTGTAGTTGTGAGCATAACGGACTGCCTGTCACCTTTTAGACCTTCAGACATGTCCCGTGCTTCTACGCAACATTATTTAGTTTTCGCCGGACAGGCGGAAAAGATCAGACAAAATTTGGTGAGTGATATATAACTGATACTCTGAAGAAAAGAATGTTAAAATTGGATGTCTCCACTCCACTGTCTCAGAGATACTTTGGATGATAGGTGAAAATGCTTTGTTGCCATCTCAGTGGGGTTTCATGCTCACTGGTTTCATCTCAATACCGCTGAGTTGATTTTTTCTTTCTCTGCGGCTTCAAGATTCGTTTGTTACAATAATAATGTGCGATGTTTTCACATAAACAAATGTCTTTTGATATGCTGTTGCAAAATTGCGAATAATAGTTCATGAAATCATTTACATTTGCTCCACAGGACATCTGCCGTCTGGTAGCTCCCTCTCTGAAAAAAATCCTGCAGTGCAGATAAAGCGATGCATTTCATATTTCCTGGATGGTTAGCGGGAGCCACGTTTGATAGTGTGCACCGACTACGAAAGAAGTGCCACACATGATAAAATCCTAAGCGGACAGTATGATTGACAGGGAAAATAGCACATAAGCAGAAGAGATCTTACTGCTTAACAATGAAGACAGTCATGTAGTGAATGTAATAAGAGTTATTACGAGGTCAATCAAGGCATATTGCTTTGTGATGTGCTTGGACTGCACGCCCAATACTTTACTTGTACACGTAATGCCATTCATCCAAGATGATTTATTAGTCCTAATAAAATCACACGTTGGCTACTGACTCTATAAAACCTGTAAAACCGGCAGAACGAGACTTAAAAATTGCCGTCATGATCAATCTTTACTTAGCTGATCCCATTAATATGTCCTTTTTATCTCTTTTCAGAAACAAAGAGGGTTACATTTTTCAAAGTAAGTTAAACTAAAGGCCTAAAGGTAGACTTTGTCTATTTTTGACCAGCATTGTATTATGAAAAGTGAACAGTGTTGATCTCCTCTTCCAGACTGGCAGCCCCCACAGCCCCACAGTCATTTATTTATAAATGGCCTCCACACGAATCATTAGGAGCTGTTTCTGTATAGAAATATTTATTGCACTAATGCAAAAGACAGGAAATCATCAGTTGCTTTAAAATCATTTTTTAAAGGGATTTAAAATTAACAACCTTCTATGGCAGTTTCCATAGGTAAATAGGTAAAACAGTAAATAAGGACCAATTTTGAACGCAGTTTTGTTTTGCTTTGTTTTTTAAAGTACACAAATTCACCTTTCTGTGTTGTTGTCTGTTTGTAAATGTCAACATACTGAAGAAATTGCACATGGCAGTGTGCCCGACTAGCCTCATTTACATTTAGATGTTCTCAATATAAGTAGTAAACATGACGTAGTAAGATGGTGGCACAAGATGCATCTCTCAGTGGGATTGAGACCTGATCCCATGTATCTATAAATAGGCCAGGTAGCAGCTCACGTTCTATGTTCCAGCAGGGAGAGTGTAACAAATTAAACCGATCAAGTCATTGCCTATTTCCTTTAAAAGCAAAGAAAGCAAGGTGTGTCTGCTCAGGATGTAGGTTTCTACTTAGACAATTTCAATCAGTAGGTGATCTTTGGTCGCTGGCCCCCGCACCATCACCGTCTCCCAGTCTTCTGTCCCATAACAATTCCATTTGATTGCATTGACTTAGTTTTGCTTTTAAGCTGCTGACATATTACTGGAATAGCACAGAAACAGTAGAAATAATAAGATTTTTCCTCTGGTGGTTAAGCGGATAACACATTTTCTTCTGGTTCCAGCTAACCAAATGAGATGATATAAACTGTGCCAACTTTAGAAAAAACTACTTCGTTACATACCTCCAGATGTTTAGATTTCAATTTTAATGTTTGATCAATCTGAAGAGTTGCACAGCTTTTTACATTAGTCTGCTTGTGAAACCCATTATAATTGACAGGGCCGCCAAATATTAATAAACTGTGTTTTTTTCCAGTTAGATCAAAAGACTTCTTTGTGTATCAGAACTGTTTATTACTCAGAATTCAGTATTGGAAATTAGCTTGGTGCACAGGTTGACCTGCCTTCTTCAAAATTACCATGTGATTGTCTGTCAGAAAATCATCCATCCAAATTTAAATGCAGACAGAAAGTTATCATTACTGCAGCAGCAGAAAATGGGGCGGTAAAAAGAGTGTTTAGGGCCACCTGCGGCCTTTTGTTTCCCTGTCAAATGAAGCTGAAACACTGTAACACATTCCCTCTCCAGAGCAAATGAAATTAACATAAATTTACATCACAGATTGTTGTTCCTCCAAAACTTTTCAGCGAAGGTTCTCTGTGCACTTCATGACGCTTTTGATGGCTGCAAAGTAGAGATAAATATTGCTAAAGACAAAAATGTCAAGGTAACTTTTCAAGTCAGAAAAAACTGCCTCCTAAATCTAAAATCCGAATGTTGATTCAGTCAAAAAGATTTGATGTTATCATGACACCAGTCATCAACCACAGAAAGGAAAAGGGATTGAAAACAGTAAAAGCTAAAACTTTCCTTGCACTAAACATCCCGTGACAGATATCTTATGTACACCTTGGCGACAAATGAAGGAAATAAATCAATAATAAAGTTTACACTTATCAACTGAAATAACTTTATTGTAGGCAAACCTATTGCAATGCTTCAAGAACTAAACTCATATATTAAATAAACCTGTCTAAAATGTAATCAAATAACTAAGCAAAGCATATTGTCAGGTGGTGTAAATTTGCTGTTAACTACTGAGAAGTGTTCAAACCAGCAATGGAAATCTATTGCCCTGAGTTTAGAGACATTAGGAGTATGTCAGGTCCATTAACTATACAACTCCTGGCCACTGTGACCCATTCAGTTAAAGGAATAATACTTCACACTTTATAACAAGACAACAGCCATGTTATTTGCTACGCTCTGCTGTCCTTGTCACTGTATCCAATCCGTACACCAACAGACAGGAGAAGGAAGCAAGGTGACTCTCTTTCCGACATCCATCATCAGCTCTGGACAAAATGTGTACCTGATAATCTCTACCAAGGGGGCGATGTTTACAGCTGTTTTTTTTGTCTCTTAGCAGCCTACCATCCATAGGTTTGGATGAATAACAATGATTTTTCTGTGAGTTCATATTAGCTGTGGCTTTAACTGGCTGAGTGTAAAAGTCAGTCAAGACAAAGAAAAAAAAATCAATTTTGGGGGAAAATTTCAGATATCTGCCAAAACTCAAATTTGCTTCTCTGAAACCATGTATGTATAGTGTCAAGATTTAATTTAAAATAAGTTGAAAGGTAAAGATTACAACAGGCAAGTATATTTTTTTGATTTTTCTAATCTTTTTCCTCTCTAAGTCAATGTTTGGCCTTTTAAGCAGGTGTCTCATACAAAAGAGGGATTGTTGGACCTTGGCTTGGGTATGTACACTCAGAACTCTTGTTCAGAATGTTATTAAAGCCTCGATGATGTTATAAATGTAAGTCTGATTCTTAAACTTCTAAACTTTTTTTTTTATTATTAGTACTTATATTTTGCTCGATTAACGTCATTTACTTTTTACTGTTCTACAAAACCCAGAGTGGCCACAGCGGGAAAACACTGAGGCCACATCTTTGCTAGCGCTCAAAAAGCTCTGTTGTATTTGCATGAGATTCAAAGTTGATTCTTCCATTGTAATTGGCTAATCGTTAATTCCTTGCTGATCTGATCATTAGAATGAGTCAACTTGGTGGAGTGGGTGGATTCAAAGGTCTGGACCCCAGCAACTCTTCAGTTTCAGACTCAAGAGTTTAATTTTAGTGGAAAAAGGCAAAGCTGCAGCATCCCAACCTTTGTGGTTTTAGTAAAGATGTCTGCAGAAACTATGACGACATTTTATTCTGTTTGATCGTTATGTGTTTGTTGTATAGCCTCCCACTTGGAAGAAGAATAAAAGTAAAAGACTTAAAATATGTTAGCAGTTCACGTGTTATCATTGAAAAAAAAAAAAACTTTGACAAGAAATTCTTTCACTTTCAAAAATAAAGATCCACCTGCTCCCATTGTATGAAAATAAAACCAAAATATGTGTAATCTATAATACTGCCATCTTCCGCTGGTGACATTATTTGGAGTTATAGTTTGGAGTTATAGTGGCCGAGCAGTCGGCATCGAGTTCCCGCCCACACAGCAAGGATCGGCTGTCATCCATGCTGTTTCCCACCGCTTTTATATCATCAAATCACTAACTGCAACCAAATTGAAATGAAAAATTACCAGCTGAACATTTGCGTCACTTTCATTTTTATTTTGGCCCATGTTGATATGACCAGATCATCACTGAGGAATTTATGATATATACTGAAGCCCGTCAACAGGGGGAGCAATCGAGATGTTCGGCTTTACTTTTGAGAAATGTCCATCTTACAGTGTATTGTTCGTGTTATGGACATTATGGATAACATCTGATGACAAGTTTTCCTTCCCTTTAGTGATTAATTGATTCTATTTGCTAATTTTTCATTTATTTACACTGAAGAAGACTTGAGCTGATGTTAATAACAGAAGGACTCTGAGCTTCTTTTATTAGACTTTCAGGGATTTTTCATGGGATAATCCATTTACAAATTAAACCCTATCCAGCCAATGTGGAGAGGCTTTTGAATTGATTCTTTTAAGCTTGAAAAGTGTGTATCTCATTGCTCGCTGGTTTAGTTCCTCAGCTGCAGTGCTTTCAAGTTCAGTTTCCATTAGATCAACATGTCTGTCACAGGCACTTTCACAATCCCGCAGGGCTTCATTTCTGAAATATTTTGTACCCATATCAATGTACAGTTCAAATGTCAGTGTTCAAAAAAATAGTATTGTGTTTAAAATACTCAGAAATCCAAAACTCCAAATCCTTATAATAGCTTTTATTCCATACATGTAAATGCATTGGGAACACTGCACATTCTCTTCCAAATCCAAACTTGAAGAAAAATGTCTGTCCGTTAAAAAATATAGCAGTGTCTGCTTTTTTCTTTACAAACTCAAATGTTTACTGTATAAACTGAAAAATGCTTGAAGACATAGCTTTCCTGTGAATCCCTGAACTAATATCTAGATGTATTTCCACTGTTTCTGAAAACTGCTTGACATCTTTGTTTCATGGAGTCGACCAACTTCTGGCCCAGTGAAAAGGTATTCCAGCCCATGACTCTTGGACCGCATTCCACAGTTCCTCTGCATTTCCTGGTTTTGCCTCAGAAACAGCATTTTTGATGTCACCCAACAAGTTTTCTATTGGATTAAGGTCCGGGGATTTGGCTGACCACTTCATAGCATTAATCTTGGTGGTCTGGAACTAAGATGCTGCTCGCTTACTGGTGTGTTTGGGGTCATTGTCTTGTTGAAACACTCACTTCAAGAGCACTTCCTCTTCAGCCTAAGGCAACATGACCTCTTCAATATTTTGTTGTATTCAAACTGATCCATGATCCCTGGTATGCAATAAATAGGCTCAACACGGTAGTATGAGAAACATCCCCATACCACCATGCTTGTGCCACCATGTCTTCACAGTGTACTGTGGCTTGAATTCAGTGTTTGGGGGTCGTCTGACAAACTGTCTGCGGCCCCTCGACCCAAAAAGAACAATCTTGCTTTCATCAGTCCACAAAATGTTGTGCCATTTCTCTTTAGGCCAGTCAATCCATTCTTAGCAAATTGTAAACTTTTCAGCACATGCTGTTTTTTCAACAATGGGACTTTGCATGGCTTCACATAGGCGTCTTCCAATTGTTACAGTACTCACAGGTAACTTCAGACTGTCTTTGATCACCCTGGAGCTGATTATTGGCTGAGTCTTTGCCATTTTGGCTATTCATCGATCCATTCGAACGATAGTTTTCTGTTTTCCTCCACGTCTTTCTGGTTTTGGTTGCCATTTTAAAGCATTTGAGATCATTTTAGCTGAGCAGCCTATCATTTTCTGCACTTCTTTATATGTTTTCCCCTCTCCGATACACTTTTTAATCTAAGTACGCTGTTCTTCCAAACAATGTCTGGAACGACCTGTTTTACTTTCAGAGAGAAATGCACTAAAACCAACATGTACAACATTTGCTGCCTTCATCCATTATAAAGTGCCATCTGTTTGCCACCTGTTTTTTCACAGAATGAATGACCTCACTAATTGAACTCAACACTGCTATTATTTTGAACAAGCTCCTTTCAATTAATGTTTCAATTACACAGACTTAGCAGCATGCATGTCATGACTGTTGGGTCTGTTAGTTTTCTATTAGTCTACAACACCTTCTAGTGAATTATTTGCCATGTAGAAATATAATTTCTATCAAAAATATCGATTGGTCTGGTTAGTAATGTTGGACTGCTATTATTTTGTGTGCTTAAGTGATTAAAAACTACCTAAATTCTTCTTTTCTCTAATGTTATGTTGGCCGAAGTGTTCTACGGCTCACTTGGTAATTGATAATTGAATTTAACTTACTGCTTATTCGAGGTTGGTGTCAAGTGTTATGAATAAATGGGTTCTCAACTAAGTGAAGAGAGCTGATTAATGCTTCTTCACGCAGATGAAAAAGCAGCAATCAGTGCGGTATGAGAGAGGGCTACTGGAGAGACCATTTCTTGCAGTGGGACTGGATAATTACCAGCAGCCGCTCCATGATTAGTGATGTGATGAGACTGCGGCACTGCGAGCAAAACAGCATCACCACCCACCTGATTACAAATGACAGCGCAGACCTCTGTTGTCACTTTGTATTCATCATAATCATTCTGGGAAATGTCTCTTGCATAGCGATGTGGCAAAACATTATGTCATCTTCAAAACGCTAGTGAGCAAGAGAGTAGAGTTTTTAATCTTTGGCATGGTGACTGTCGGAGCATCCATTCCCTTTGTTATTGCTATTATTCACTGTGCCATGAATAGCAACCGTAAATGCAAGTTTCAAAAGTATCACATGAAAACAGTGTCATCATGAATCAACAGTTGGGTTTAGTTTAGTTTTGCCCGAGTTCAGTTCTGGAAAAGAGTACATTTCCAATAATGGTGATATATTTACCATGCTTCTTTATGCACGTTGGAGGGATTAAGTGCTTCCTTCTTGTGGACTGAGGAATTTCTCAGGAATTTTAAGCTAAGGCAGCATTCAGAGAGCACACCTTCACCAAGGCTAAAAATTCCATGGCCATTTCTGCTTGTAGAATTATAGGCAAAAAAAGGTTGAAATTAGTCCCATCTTGCACATATAACAAAATGGTTTTAGTGGATAAAACCTCTTCTGAAAATTTCATCCAAATCCATCTTTAACTTCTTTAGTTATCCTGTTATCAAGCAGACTTAAACTACCAAAACCATAACCATGGCTAAGGTCATAAACAATATAAAAACAAGAACACACAGAACAAAGCTGAAAACAGGATTGTTATGCTGCGTTATCTATTTACTCAGAGGATGGAAACTTATCTTAAAGAAAGTGATGCGTTGCTGTATATGAAACCACCCAACTGGTAACTATATAGTATTTACCATTTTATTGCAATGTGGATATTTGAGACTTGTAGTATTTTTCACTGTGGTATTGCTACTTTTGTGTTAGTTAAAGTGACTAAGAGAGTAGATGAACAAAACAGATGCAAATAGCATAGAGGATCCAATGGCATCTATCTGTGAAGATGCAGACCAAGTGAATACCCCCTCCACTCATCTATTAGTATTTTGTTATTGTGGCAATAAATAAATAAAGGCCCTCTCTATAGCCTCTGTTTATTCATTATGGATTACTGTAGAAACATTGATATTGTAACATGTCCTACTGAGTAGAAAAAGATTTCTGTAGGTATGAAGGATTTGAGTGACATGAGATAACACTCCAACATGACCTCTTCAATATCCATTTGACGATTTGACAACAGATAACAGGACACAGGTGAAGCTCATGAAGGTAATCACAAGGAGGGAAACGTAAATCTGAGACACAATGAAGAACAGAACTTTAAAACACTAGAAATAAATACAGGTAACAAACTGGGGTGAATGCTAGGTCAAACAAAAGTCAAACATTAGAAACACACCAATGAGCACTAGAAATCAATACAAAGACTAAAAAAAACAAACTAGAAACTCAAAACCATCAAGAAATAACACAGAATCATTCTAAACAATAACAAATTCATCTGAATCAACAAGAAACACAACTGGAAGAACAACTAAAAATCTAAAAATAAGATATCACAAAACCTCAACAAGAAACTCAAAAATGAAACAGAAAACCATTATCAAAAAAAAAATAAGAAAGAAAGAAATGAGTTTTGTGTCTTCACAAAAAGTCTTTTATCACAAAACTTTAGAAGGATTGGTCAGTAAAGAGTGAGCTACAACCTTGTGATTGTTGTGATGAGAGAAGTTAAAATGTGTAGTCATGAAATAAATAACCGTGTGACCGTGTTCTAAAACAATGCGACAGTGAGTTACTTCAGGTGGTTCTCATTTCCATATACAGAGAAATGAGGAAATAGACATTGTACATGGCATAAATGATTATTATATGCTGATGACATTATCTTATATTTAACAATACTAGAAAGCACTCGTCCAGCCCTAATGAAAAATATTAAAGACTACAGTACAGTTCTTGTCAATATCTTGCCAATTTTTTATATCTAGTTGCAGCACATCCAGTGCACAGTCTTTGGCTTCGAGCAAAGAGGTAATGTGGAAGTCGCCCAGTTTGTGTATTTGAAACCTGGCATGTCATTTCATAAAATAACCAGGTAGGTTTTATGCCTCAACCTATCCAAACATCATCAGAAATCTTATTACTATGTTTTTGTGCCCAAAGGTAACCAAATGGGTGTAAACCCTCTCAACTCAAATTATTATTCTTTTGTAAGGCTACACACAATTAGTATTATCTTATATATATATAGAGAGAGAGAGAGAAAACATTTGTCCAAAAGAAGCCCAAGTCTTTTGCCACAGCACAAAACTTCAGTATTAGTGCATCTGCTGTTATTGGCTATATAGGAGATGCTTTTGTCATACAGCACTGTTAATGTGACAACAATGGCTATAAACAGAATTTCATACATATTAACATTATTTTTTTCCTTTTTTCAAACATAACAAAAAAAAGGCATTTTGTTATTCATGACTGATTTTTAGACTGCTTGTTGACATTTAGAAGTATACTTTTGAGCTATTATTACATCCACTTTTAATTTTTTTTCTCACTGGAGCAGCTGTCAGAGAAAACAGCAGAGACAACCTCTTTGCTAAACAAGTCACATCAATTTACTGTATATGTAGAAATGCTGCAATTGAATGTTTCCTTGGTCACCAGCGGACACATCTGTTGTGGCACTGATGAAAATGGTAAAGAATGAATTAGGTATGAGACAGAAAGTGATTTTAACAGTTTATACCCTGTGCATACAATCAATTTACTTTAGAAGTAAGATCACTTTCAAATAATAAAAAATCAGGCATATCCACAACAGATGTGCAGTCACAGTTGACATTGTCTCACATCTGCTTTGAGTTGTTTTGTAAGCTGTGACCTGCATTTCTATAAAGAAATTTCCATAACACATGAACACCAAGCATCTTATTTTATGATTGAAATTTTAAACACAAACCAACTCTTAAATGTAACTAATAGCCTCATAGCTGCAGAATATGGTCATGCAGAACAAGGAATTAATAAATTATTAACAAAGAGGCGATATGCACACTAAGCAACTAGGTAGTGGTTAATACTGTATGAGTTCTGGTGTTCTAGTGGTTCCAGTATTTTCTATTTTCTAGCTTAAAAAGTAATAATTTAGATAATCAATTTTCTATAAGTAACCAATACATTGCTGTGATCTTTTGACAAAGAAAGATTCACAGTGACTTCCTTTGTAGTACAATATCCATAATCAGATTCCTTCTTGGCACAAACTCGTCAGATCAGCAGCAAAAAACTATGATTTTCATCCCACAAAGAATCTCAATTGTTGACAAATTTGGATTCTAATCATCTACGGTATCTATATCCGTCCATGTTGGCAACATCCAGCCTGTCTTGCTGTGCATCAGATTCACTCCTCTAGAGCCTGTAATTATCCAGTGTCTGCTCCTGTAATACATCAGCAATGCTGTTTATGGCCCAAGGTCAGAGCAGAAAAGCCCGGGGAGTCTGTGATGGATTAAAAGTTTCAATAGCATTGAAATCTTACAGACTGTGACACATTGCTGTTTTTTTTTTAAATCACAAAAATATAAGTCATATATTTTGTAACAGTCGGACTGGACCTTTAAGGGACATGCGTCACTTGGTCATGATGTCATCAACCTGTGCACAGTCGGAGAGTTGAGCAGCACACATGGGTCCTGAGTGGACGTCTTTAATGTACTACCCTCATCTTTTTCCTTGTTTTGTTCTCAACAACCTAGTAACGGTTTTGACAAGTGTAGCGTGTGTTTCCATGTATGGAAGGCAGTGCCGTACAACTGGGCTTGTAGCGTCTAGGTACGTTTTATTAAAATTATTTTGTAAGATCCCCATCACATGTGGAAGTACATTTTTGAGGGCCTTTTCTGGATCAACAAGCTACACGACCTCAAAAACTGTTACAATTTGTGAGAGGCAAAATTTATGGTTTAGTTATTTTTACAGTTTCTTCATAATCCATAAATCTTCCTAACAAATAATACAAAACAATATGTTCATTACAATATTTTCACTTCACAATTCAAACTAATTCATTCAACAAATCAAGCATATGCAGTATGTATTCAGGGGGGCAAGGGAAGTCAAGCTCAGCTCACAATCCCAGATAAAACAGTTGACCTCAAACCAGCTCACATCAGCAGATTTGTTTCTATGCATCCGGTTGCCAAGGCTCATGCAGTGTGCACAATTTAAGCCACTTTGGTATATCTGCTCTTACTGGGCAGGGAGATCCATATCACCAAAAATAAAGCAAATTTCTAACTGCAACCCAGTAATAATTCAGCCACAATCCACCTCCCGAGCCTGATTAGTTTCTTGTTTGTGCTGATCAATAATCACAACTAATTAATCAGTCATTTAGCGTTATTTCACCTGAATCCATGTGCAAAATGCTGGGGGAGATCTTTTAGGTTTGGCCATAAACTTGAAAGGAAACCTATTTTGGCTTTAGGGCTTCATGTTCAGCCACAGTTCAGATGAATGCCCACACAAAATAAAGGAGCTTGTTACCTCTGTCTCTAGCATCTCCCCTCTGCAGTTCATGGCCTTGATGCGGTTTACATTTTTTGTTTGGAGTGGCAGTCTCAAGGGTTTTATCCTGAAACGACACAGTTCAATGCTCCTCAGGGCTTTATCTGATAGCTCTATGGACAGCTTGATAGAAAGAGATGAACAGGGTTTGGGTGTTTCAGTCCTCTGTGGCCATGAGGTTTTAGTTTTTGAAAGTGGGTTCAATAGACAACACACAGGACAAACTTTCTTGAATTCCGGTATTTGGCCTTAAATGTTCTATCTGAGTTTAATTTATGGTCTACATCCCACATATAAATTATAAGTGTTTCATTTGTTAGAAAATTTATATGTCAGCAATTATCTAGCAATTAATTATTCTTGTAATTTATTTTTACCTACCTAGCTTTTCTCATCTGTACAGCAATTTGGTCAGCATGAGTTGCATTTAAATGTGCTTTATAAATAAATTTGAAAGAGATATACGATTTATAGCCATTTTAGACAGAGAACTACTTTTTTTTAGGGGCTCATAAGCATCTAGACAAGTGACTGACAAGCAGGTTCATGGCCAGGACAAATGAAAAATATAAAAGATCGGGAGTTGTTTTCAGGTGTTTAATTCATATTTGGCAGTTGTTTGACTGCACTGATATATCAATGCATGTGAAGGAGGTCATCATAAGGTGAAAAAAGAAAACAAATCTATCAAAGAGATAGCAACAACTTTAGAAGTATCCAAATCAGCAACAAACATCAAAAAGCCTAGAAGCCCACGGAAGGCAATTACAGTAGTTGATGGCAGAATCCTTTCCTTGATGAGGAAAAAACTCAACACAACATGGAGACAAGTCAAGAATACTTTGGAGAATGTCAGCGTATCACTGTCAAAATCTACAATCAAGACATGCCTTCATGAGTGTAAATACAGAGGGTTTACAACAAAGTGAAAACCACTGGATGCTGGAAGAACAGGAAGGCCACATTATATTTTGCCAGAAAACATCCAAAAAATCTCAGAAGTCCTGTAGTTAGATTCTTTGAACAGATGAAACCAAGATAAACTTGTATCAGAATGGTGTGAAGAGAAAAGTGTGGAGAAGGAAAGGAACAGCTGATGATCCAAAGCACCGCATAATGTGTCAAATATGGTTGAGGCAGTGTTGAGGGAACGGGCTCATTGCTGTTTATTGATGATGTCACTGCTGACAGAAGTATCCGGATGAATTCGGAGGTGTATAGGCCTCTCTGATCACATTCAGCCAAATACTACAAAAACTGATAGGACTGTGCTTCACAAAGCACATGAATAATGACCCTACACATACTGTGAAAGCAACTTTTTAAGGCAAAAAAAGGAATATTCTTCAATGGTAAAGTCAGTCACCTGATCTCAACCTATTAGAATAGCTTTTTAGTGAATTTAGACAAAACTGAGGGCAGAAAGACAAACTAAACAAGCAGCACCTAAAGTGGCTGCAAAGAACGCCTAACGAAGCATCTCCAGGGAAGCAACTCAGCATTTGGTGAAGTCCATGGGTTCCTGACTTCAGGCAGTCATTGACTGCAAAGGATTTTCAACCAAGTATTATTATATTTATTTTGTTTGTTTGTCCAAATACTTTTGAGACTCTGAAAATAAACGTACTCTGCATAAAATGGCTGTAATTCCTAAAGGATGAGTGCTGTATTTTTCATGAAACCTCTTAAATAAAGCTCAAAGTCCATATTTCTAGCATATTTTGATTGTTTTTTTTCAAACACATTGCATCCTCAGCAGGACTCCATAACAACAGCGGTGTTCCCTGACATCCTGCATCATGCAGACTGTACCTGATACACGTCCTTGTCAATTCTCATTGGCCTGTCTCATTACTTTTTGGATAAACCAGCAGAACTATAT
>KV751319.1:2748041-2768281 GCA_001698575.1 Mola mola
TGGAAAGGTTTTAAGGTTGTTTTACTGTCGCGACTGGAGCAGAGTCGGACAAGCAGGCACGATGGAATGAGGAAGTGGCCACTCTGTGGAGTTGGGCTGGTTCATTTGAGAACTGAGAAAAAACTTGATGTTAGGTTTACGAGATACAAAAATACTAGCCTTAAAGGCAAATATCAAGATTTCACATTAACAGTGTTTATTGCCAACTACAACACCACACATGGGGTTAGGATAATCCGGAGGTGAGTAAGAGGAAGCCTGGTGTTTAAATGGTAGAGAGAAAAAGTACAACACGCAGCCTGTTTCCAAAATTACCTCCTCCTACTTATAGGATTTCCCCGTGCACAGTACTATATAGTGAACTCACTGGCCAACGGAAAAATGCTTTTGGACAGCACTCAATCATTTTTCCATTGCTGGTAATTATGTCACCATTGTTGCATAATTAAACTGGTCAACATCAGCTGGAATGTGGACTTTCAATACTAAATGCCAGCAAGAATTTCATACTAAATAGGTATTGTTTTATATATTAAGAATATATATATTACTTGTCTTTCCTCCCAAATTGAAAAATGACTAGTTTTATTGTAATTAATATACTGCTCTGCTCACATTAAGCATTATTGTTAAGCCATTGACTGGATTTGTGTCTTGTGCCCGTTGATGAAACAAACTATGCTATTGACTCTTCATATGCCCTTCTGCTCTGTGAAACTCTGTGAAAATGCTAGCTAATATTAAACTTTCTGTATTTATCATATAAATACTATAATTAAAATAATTTTAGGGCGAATTAGGCGCTGCTCCTCCTAGACTAGCAATATATCATCAAATTGTAAGTAAAATGATGAAAATGATGCACTTACATTTGTTATTTAAAAATATACATACATCATTTCTAAATAATATCCTGATGGTTTTTTCAAGTCTGTTCAGTGCATCAAGCTGCATCTTCATTGGCTGTTTGAAGTGGTGGTGGTTTCGATCATTGTTGTAACAATCTATCTCTGTTCTTTCAAATGTCCACTATTTTTTATTCCATGT
Source organism: Mola mola (assembly GCA_001698575.1). Classification (NCBI taxonomy): domain Eukaryota; kingdom Metazoa; phylum Chordata; class Actinopteri; order Tetraodontiformes; family Molidae; genus Mola; species Mola mola. Next base: position 2,749,089 of record KV751319.1, read on the forward strand.
AATTCACGATGGTCTATACATTATGTGCTGGGTTAGTGACCATTGTTGTTCATACTTTCCACAATGCATCGTGGGATACTTTGAGTGAACTATATAGGGGTTTCATATTACCTTATACATTCGGAAACCACTGCAAACGAACACCCTGTATGGGGAGTAGGGAGTGAGACTGGGAGACACTAGGGAACATAGAATGTAAGAAACATATGGGAAACAGAGAGTATAGGGTATTCAACTGAGACATGAGTGGCTCTGTAGCTTGCAGTAACATGGACTGAAAGACAGTTTCCTACCATGTGTAACTTTCTTTGTTATCCTTTTTCTGTGATTTTGTCAGTAAATATCAGACTTCATCCTCTCCTTTCCCTCCCATTTTTCTCTTTTTCTGGCTCAAACACAAACTCCCCTCTCACTGAGTGCCGTTTAAATGTCCTTAGCCAGACTGTAATGTGAAAGTTAATTTTGTAATTATTTCTCTATCGAACCAGCACGCTTATCACAGGCCAACTGCCAGGCCCAGAGCATGCCAAAAGCATCCCAGGGGGATACAACTGGCCAGATAATTGCTCAGTGGGTAAGTTATGAAATTGGCTTTTCAAAGTCAAGTTTACTCACTCAGATTTCCACAATGCCAACAGTAACATTTCCACCAGACTACTCTGTCATGCAACCCATTTCAGTACGTCTAATCGTGCTGCACTGTAAATGCAGCCTTCTGTTTCCCATTGTAGCGACTTGTGATAGAGAGAATGAGAAGGCTTCAGGGCAGCCCGATGAAGAGGAACAAGGAGGGAGTATCTTTTGTTCACCCTTCCTCTTGTAGCCCATGAGAGAGGGAAGGGTCACAGATGATGTTCTGCTTCAGAGCACTCACTTAAACTTCATTATGCAGATTTCCTCCATTTTGGCATTCTAATTTTCATCCTCCATCTCCAGAGGCTGAAGTTAAATCATTAAAGACTGGCAAAGTGGAATGATTTCAGGAAAATGTCAATAAATGGAGATTCCTGCCTGAGGACCATCTATCACACATACATGCACAAATCACTGGAAAATGAAAACTGACCTTCTGTGCGGACGGTAATTATTCTCGCCAAGTTTCAAATTTCTAGGTCAAATACAAACTGAATAGTACAATTATCACCACAATCATCATTAAAGTTGTGATTCCTTGTGATCATTCTAATCTTAGAATGACTTAATGTAGTCTAACTGGTAGAATTTCTTTAGCTAGCTTAGTTTACAATGATAATACTGTATATGTTCTTTAAAATGGAACACAGAAATTAGCAAAATATGTGTAGGCTACATGTCTTTTTAGATATAAACATTTGTGTGGTGTGCTGTCATTCCCAGCTAAATTTCCATTGGGGCGCATGACATGAATGCTGAAGGCTTTTGCTGCTTTGACAGCTCTGCCAATAATTTAACCAGTGGCCACAATATGTACAATTCACATAAGGAATGTCATATATTCTCATATATTCACAGTACAATGAATACATGAATATCTAAAATGGAAGCAGAATAGAAGATTGTACGCTTTTACATAATAAGACAGACTATGATTGTATTGCAATGTAATTACATGTCTTTCTTAATAAGAGTGGGAGGAATAAGCAAATAGCAAAGGCCATTTTTCTTTTTAATTTAAATTTGCTTAGGGTATTGAAAACCCATAACAAGCCCACAGCATTAACTGTGTGTTATATTTTATGCAATTTTAAATATCTGCACATACAGTACATCCACATATCAGCTTTGTGTCAAGGAAGAGTGGGTGGTTAAAATCAGAACGTAAGCATGGAGAAGGATAATAGAAAGGAACAAAACAGAATTAATTTATGTCTGAGGATGCAAGATCATCATCATCACAGTGCCACAATGTGCCACAATGCAGGATTTTCCCTGCAGATCAATGACTCAATTCGTACACCGCTCTAGGATAATAAACCCTGATACTGCACATGTCCAACTGTTTATATGGAATTCCTCACTATTCGATATGTAAACTTCATGATACACTCTATCTATTTATAAAAACTCAGGAACATTGCACTTTGCACACTTTATAAACAGAGGCCAGATTGTACATAATACTCAGTATATTTTTAATTTCTAGTATTTTAATATTTATCCTTTTGTACTGCTACTTTCACTTCTGTACTGCTGTGTCAATCTAAATTTCTCCCAAGGGGGATCAATAAAGTCACATCTGATCTTCTTCTTAAAAAACACTTATGAACCCCAGTTCATAACTGTCTCTCTCTGTCATGGGTGTATAAAGCTGCAGGTCTGTGTCTGTTTGGCTGCGGGCTGAGCTGAGTAACACACACACAAGTATTGTGAAACATTAATGTTTTGTTTTTGCAGTGTTTTTCAAATGTATTTCTCTCTCTGTCTCTTTGAACTGGGGGGACGAGCAAGCTTTGAATTTTGTGTTCACAAGCAGCAAACCTAAAAAAAAATAACATTTTTCTTTTAAGTTAAAAATTTTTACGTAATTAATGTGTTACAGTCACAGTGCTATTCTGATCAAGTGAATCACATCATTGGCAGTTACAAATTAATGTTTTCTAATGGTCATAAGTCACCTTATTAACAACTGAATATTCGTCTTTTTTTGCTGATGATGTCCTTCATCATTGTAGACTTGCCCACACATGAAGTGGATCAGGTGGATTTAAGGAGCTGCTATGTTTCGCCTAAGAATGTATCTGAAAGTTACATTCAGAAACCCTTTCCCACTTTGGACATGAAGAGACTCTATCCAATCACTTTCCAAAAGAACAATCCAACATTCATATATGGTGAAATTAACGAGATATGTGCGGATTATGAATTTATGTTTCGCATTAATGCTTAATGCACCTGGTATTTGACTATTTCTTCTGGAAACAGTTATATACACCATATATAATCCATTGTCATCCTATATTCACACATGTTTTTTTTTTTCTTTTTTATGTGCCCTTTGCCTCATTCAGAACACATAACACCCTTTATTGTGCGTGCCACAAAACTATCTTTTTAGTATATCTTAAACAAACTTAAGTGTAGTGTGGAAAAATTGCAATTGTTTGTTGATATTAGATTTTAAGTTTTCCGTAACAAAATGACTGCTGACGCTTGGTTTCAAATGGGTGCTAACTTCAATGAACTAGGTGAAGCTTGTGTACAGAATATGACCTTCATTCAACGCCGCTTTGGAAAGAATGTTGCTCCCTGTTATCTGTTTAAGTCATTGGAAATTGAATTGACAGGTTTAGAGCGCAGATAAAATAAAGATATGGGCATGATGTCGAAGGATATAAACTAACTTGTTTGTCTGGATGACACATAATATAACACTACTATACAGCATAAATGTTTGTTTCATTTACCTCTACATTAAAATTTTCTATTTGGAATTTAATACTGTATGTGAACAGGTCCTGTGCAGCCTTGACAGAGACAAAATTTTTAACCAATAAAATGGTCAGCCTCAAATGTGGATTTAATATCAGGTCTGAGGGGTCATATTTCCCCAAGTAATCCCTGACTTGTAAAATTGCTGTTTGAGGAACTACCCGCTCTTCTACCAAGAGTAGAGGTTACTCAGATCATTTTTAATTTCATCACTGCACCGTTTCTCATCTTCTCCACTGGCACAGATTTGCAAATTCAAAAATTGTAATTGATTCTCTATCTAATCCCTGATGTTGATGCCAGTATCCAGGAACTATTTAACAGATGGTATGGCATTGTCAAAAATTACCTTGGAAAACCTTGAATCTGGTATTTTCAAACAATGCACTGTGTTCTGGGTCTGTGCAATTAGTGTAGGCTAATGAGACGTGCATTGATGCACCACTGTTTTTCCTTATATCTATGCAGCTTCTTACAGTATGTCATGATATTTTTGGTCCCTGTCCGTCCCTTAGACTTAGACATAACACATTTGTTTTTGTCCCGCCATGAACCACCACCTTATCATGGTGGAGAGGTCTGAGTGCCGGAATGATCCTAGGAGCTTATTGTTGTTGGGGGCTGTTTGCCCATGGAAAGATCACCCAAGGCAATTTGGTCTTTGGTGAGGAGCCAGACAAAATACTTTTCTAGAAGACCCCTATGATGATTGGTATCAAGGATATCCACCCTGGCATCAGGATTGGGGAAAGGGCTCGCAGATGAGCACCTGGTGGCCAGGCTTTTGCCTATGGGGTCCAGCCAGGGTCAGCCCCAAAGAGAGACATGGGTCCGTGGCTCCACCACCTGCAGGAGGAGTCAAAGGGATCCAGTGCTATGTGGATCGGGTGGCAGTCAAATCCGATCTGTAACGTTACCTCTCTGGTGGGGGAAGAGCCCTAGCTTCTGCAGGAGGTTGAGAGATATCGGCTGGATGTAGTGGGGCTCACCTCAATGCACAGTAGACCCAAGCGTATGGAGAATGCCTAAATTGGCATTCCAGGAGCTTGTAGGAATGTTCAAGAATCTGGAAAATTCTGTAGAATGGTACAGGTGAGAGATTTACTTGGTTTGGTCAAAAGCTGGGTTTTAATGTGTTCTTTAATGCCTCTGGTCTCTGCATTTTCCCCCTTCCTCTCCTTTCTTCCTCTCCAGTTGGCAGATGACAACAACGAAGAGAGAGTAACTCACATTTCAAATAGAGATTTCCTGAAGACTTAGTAGAACTTGACTTTACTGAATGTGCCTGTAGGTTTTTATTGAAAGGGTTCTTTAGGAAGGGTTCTACCTTTATTCATGTACTGGTTTGACTAAGACATCAGTGCAGGTCAGTGGCTGTAATTATTGTTACTATATATACTGTATTTGCCAACTGCATGTAAACGAGTCATATGCTTGTTTATTTATAAGAGGACACCAAGTAGGGAGAGAAGAAATGAGCAAAAAAAGTTTTTGAAAGAAATCTTCATCATCCTTTCCTTGGTGTAGTCCATTTCTGATGACGCTGGCAGCTGATCACAGCAGGATCAGTTGTCAGTCAGCTTTAACAGTTCTGACCTCTGATGGAGTTTGATTCTAACATTCTCATCCGAGGTTGTTGTATACAAACGTCATGCACTCTACTTGGCAGACAGTAGAGGTCTAATAAAGACGCAGTTCTCGGTGCAGATCAACACTTTTCCCTTTGTTTAACAAAAGCTACATTACTAGTATAACCAAGGTTCTCTAATAACGTGAGTGAGGTGTCTTATTATTGGGTACACTCCCCTGCGTAGTCCTCAGAAGCCATACACTATTACTCCAGCCCATTTGGTGGGCAGTCGTGATGACTGCATCAAGGGGATGCACACCTTCCTCTCTTTATGAAAGGGGGCAATGCACCTTGCAAACATTTGCTCAGTATCTGACAATGGGGATATACTGCTTCCTGGATTGCCAGACAAGCTTACCCCGAAGACCGACTGCCAAGCATTAGACTTAAGAATTGCGACCCTCAGAGGAGTCCAAACTGAGAACTGCATGCACTAATGGGAACGCAGTAACATTCATTGCATAGAATCTTGCAAAGATATGAGGTGAGTCCCAACTTGCCACAGCATATATATCTTGGATAGACACGCCCCTAAATCGTGCCCAGGATGTTGCCATCCCTGCAATAATGTGACCATGTAGACCAGCCGAGGCTCTAAGGCCCACGTAGCACAAGCCAGAGAAAAGGCCTCAACTATTCAATTAGAATGCCTGGCGATCGAGTGGTTGGCTCAATCTGTGGACATTTAAGATAAAAGTTCTGTAATCTATCATGTAGAGAGGTGAATGATATGTGTTGATGCATCACCCCCTTTTATAGGGAGAGGAGGATGTCCGTCCTCCTGATGCAGTCATCACAACTGGCAGCCGACCAGACTGGCATAATGGTATATTGTTTCTGAGGAATACACAGACGCAATGGTGCTTAGGCAAAACACAAAACAACTGGACCAAGTTTGAGTGCACCCTAAATCTCTGCCATGATCACAATAAAAGACTTAATAAAGTATTTCACTGAAAATGTATTCCAGGAACAGAACAATTCAATATGAACACAGGCTGATGGGAATACATTGCTACTCACACAAGTGCAATGTGTATGTTAATGCCAGTTGGTGGCACATCCACCAATTGGAAACAAACTTCAAGACTGGCTGAATACAGTTAGTTCCAGAAATAACTGGACAATGACACTATCATTTTCTAGAGCATCTTAGACGAGAAGATAACACAGAGGGCAGAAAGACCCACAAACCAGCAGCAACTGAAGGTGGCTGCAGTGAAGGCCTGGCAAAGCATCTCCAGGGAGGAAACTAAGAATTTGGTGCAGTCATTGGCTGCAAAGGAGTTTTGATCCAAGTATTAAAAACTATATTTATATTTACAGTTATGATAGTTTTTTTCAAATACTTTTGAGCCCTGGAGATTGGAGGTACTCTGCGTAAAATGATTGTTATTCCTAGACGGTAAATGCAATATTTTTTGTGAAACCTCTTGAATTAAAGCTGGAAGTCTGCACTTCAATCTTATCTTGATCGTTTTATTTCAAATCAACTGTGGTCGAGTACGGAGACAAAATGATAAAAACATTTGAGAATTTGTGCTGCCATTTGATAAAATATTCACAAGAATGTGTTACCACCCGGCAACAGAACAGTAAATTTCGTCAGACTGTGACACTCCCAAACTCATCTCTCACACTTGATGTTTGAAAATAAACTGGTTAAACCTTAGAAAGTGAGAGTCAGTGATCAGGCTGTCATATTTAGTAATTGGGACTGAGAAAGTGTTGAATTTGTGATATGTACAAGAATTATATTTCAGCAACTATTTAAAATGAAATATTATAATTCTTAGGCCTCATTTAAAACCCACCAAGCAAAAAGAGAATTTGGGACAAAATCATATTAACCTAAAGTATGGAAATATGGTGGGAAATGCCAAATTGATGTGTTGCTGTTAAAAATGTTTCTGTAAATTAGTTTCTCTGATGGTACAGCTAGGGCTGGGCGATATGACCTATAAATAATATTGCAATATTTTTAGGCTACAGGATATAGTATATAGTGATATTTCAAAATCTTGCATAAACCTTTAACAAATGGAAATAAATAATGGCATTATGTAATTGAAATCCAAACTCCTGACACATGATAGGACACACACACCCACAGGCTATCTAGAGAGTTGTGTTCTTGGGGTTGTCGCAGCAGTTACTGTGCCCCTGCAGTTTTTTAAGTGTTTCCTCTGATACAACATTTTGTTTACAAGCCTGTTATAAAACATAACTGCTCCCAAATGTCCAACGTGACCACGGGTTGCTTAAAACTGAGAACTCGCACAGGTTCTTCACTTTTTGCTCTCCCTCTCCCTCCACTCTTCGTGACACAAAAATGCACATGCGTCCAGGAGAGTTTTCTGGATGGGCAGGGGAGCGAGCTGTCTGCTGTGAAAGCGCATCAGGAGAGAATCAGACAAGCAAAACTCCAAAGTGAATTTCATGCTGACGACTGGAAATATTCCCGTCACTATTTATATTCGATGGTCATCAAGGGCAGGTTGCTCTTTTTAGCTTCTTGTTAGGCAACTGGTCCTATGTCAGGGAGCAGACAAAGTGTGGTTCAAGTGGATCCCTTATTATGTTTGGCAAAAAGGATCGGTGCACCCTCCCCGGAGGGATACGGGGGCCCCCGCACAAGAGCAAGGCCTAGGGAAGAAGCCCACAGGTGAGCACTCGTTAGCTGGGTTTTGCTCATGGGGTCCAGCTGGACTCAAACCGAAGGGGAGACATGGGTCTGTACTTAAGTTGGTCCACCACCCGCAGTAGGAACCTAAGCAGAGCAGAGTTTTGGCCACATGCCGGGGTGACGGGTAACATGGAATCCCAGTGGGCCATTTTTTGTGATGCCATTGCCAAGGTGGTTGTTTGGCGCTGCGGTCACAAGGTTGCTGGTGCGGGGTGTGGCAGTGAACCCCAAACCCGCTAGTGAACACCACAGGTGAAGGGAAGGAGGCCGTCACGGTAAAGAAGAAGAGGAAAGTACGGCAAACCATCCGGCAGCTCAGGAACAGAAAGCATCCCTTTGTCCTGACTCTCAACAGTGAGGATGGGATGGGAGCTTCTGACCGCAAGTCATGTATAGTCAGTGAGTGTAAAGAAAAACACAATTGTCAATTCCATTATCATGAACTCCATAGAGGAAGCAGAGCTGCAGGACTCGGAGGTGGGCTCCCCCTTATCTGGGATTGAAGTCGCTGAAGTTGCTAAACAGCTGCCCCAGTTTTCTCAGGGCTCTGAATGTTGTAGAGCTCTCCTGACTGACAGGCTTCTGCAACTTTTCAGAAGCAACTTTCAAACAAAACGTTACAAAAAAAAACTTTATCCCAGCTGCTATTGTTAGTTTGAACAAGTTAAATAAACATTTTGCACATGTTTATTTACCTATTTATTTATTATTGGAATTTATTAATGGAATTCATTTATTTTCATCCTTCTTTTTTAAAGTCTATTTTCCTGGTGTTTTTATTCTTAGGGTCTTTATGTTCGGGTGTTCAGGATGTTGTGGTGTACTGAAGCCTGGAGCACTTTGTCATTCTGTGAATTTGGTCATGCTGTCTTTAAATGTTCAGCAAGATGGACGCCTGCTCTTTCTTTAACTGCAAAACAAATCTAACTATGGGTTTTAATAAAGTAACTTGAACCTGGAATGCTGAAAGAAAAGCTTGAAAAGAAGTGGGGAGTAAAGGCAACAGTGGTGCAGTTGGTGATCGCTGCACTCAGGGCTATTGTTCCAGCACATTGCAGGAACAATATCTGAAATCTTACTCCAGAGGTTCGCGATCTTAGGAACAACTAAGATACTGTACAGAACCCGTCAGGCTCACAGGCCTCTGGTATGGGACAGCTACATTTTGTTTATCATTTCATACATGTGCTTTAATTGATGTGGGCAGAGGATATGGGAGGTGTAAAATGGGACAGCTTAAGGTGATTCAAGGGCAGAGATCTAATGCTGGATTCTTGCACAGAGCTGCAGGTTTCAATGGTGGGAAACAGGACCTGAGATCAAGATGTCTTCAAGTGACAAAATTAATAGAGCAAAGGAGAACTGCAGTATCTTAAAAAAAAACACAATGGAGAACAAAAGAGAGTGAAGAATGCATAAAACTTTTGCATTTTTGCATTTTTCGGAAAGAAGTTTTCAAATCAATCACTCCATTTTCAGCCCCAACTCCAGACAAAGAGCCATGGAAAACAAAAAAAGAGTATGTCTTCTTGTAAATCCAGAAAGTCTGCGATGTCACTCCAGGCATAGCAGATGGCTTCGTCAACCGGTAAGGTCCCACATTTTTAAATGTGTGTTTTACTGGTAAAGTTTGAATGGATTTTGTACTGTTACAGTGCTACAGTCCAGCAGCATTGCACTTCTGATGCTTGGATTGGATCTTGTGGCATAAAATCAGACCCAGTGTTGAACTTGAATTTAATTTTCAGTCAAACTATACATTTAAATTAGCAATGTTGCATAAAGACAATCTATGAGTAATCTATGACTAATTGAAGACTGTAGTGTGTCACATTAAACATCAATGGTAAAATAAGGTTGCTTTCACATTAGCTTTGTTTAGTCCAGTTGAACCAAACCCTGAAGCATTTAAGCCCCCTGTTGCAATTCGTTTGGGTTGGTTTGAATGCACGAGACCTCCGGGTGAACTAAAGAACTGGACTCTGGTCCACATGAAAGTGATTTTTTCAGACTGCCTGGAAGTGAGCACTTGAGCGGATCATCACTGGTGTGCACCAATCACTGCAAGTGTACTACCTATGAATCATTTCCTGTTTTGGTGGCAGAATAAAACATTTCTCATCTACAGTACATAAAAGTATTCAATGCACTGCTGAAAAGTGATGGCTCATCTGATATTAAACACAAATTCATTTGGTATGATGAGTTCAACAGTATTTTTGGACACACGACCCATGATGAGCCAGCTGTCTTCCATGGTACATTCTCCTTTTTACAGCGTGCCTTAAATGAAAGGCACGATTATTGAATTATTCAGTGCACGTTGTCCAACCGTACATTCATCTGCCTCATCTGCTAACATCTGCTGATATGCACTCCACATAAAGATGGGCAGGAAAATAACCTGTCAATGCTCCATGATGCAGGCTGGTTAACCATCTACAAAAAAATGGCACAATGTATCCAACACGCATCTGGTAGGCACCAAGGAAGCAAAACTTTGGGTGTGAACACAACCTAAGACACTAAACACAGACAAACACGGCAGATACAAGAGTGACACTCAGAGGCAGCAGGAGACCAGCGCATTTTATTATGGCCGATAACTGCTTATTGGAGGAATATAATATGGAAACTAACAACTTATTCAGTAGTTTCAATCAATTTAATGGAATGTCATCATGTTTGGGAAGAAATTACAGAAAAGTTGAAAAGCATTAATCCAAATGGTGTAAGGACCATTACAGGTGTTCAGAAATATTGGTTAATTTTTCCGTCTTTAATTAAGCCAGTCTCAAGTTTTATGCAACAGACCGGCTTAATTAAACTAGTCTAACATGACCATTTAAGACCGGTCTAGTGTAAAGACAAGGCCTTTTTCTGAAAGTCCTTCGGGGAGAGTGTGTCCGTACCCTCGCATTTTTGGGGGTGTCTGTTGACAACTTAAACTGGTGTCAGTGACTAGCCTACTGTTGGCTAGTGAGAGCAGTTCACAGGAGGGCGAATGCTGGCGCAGTGTGGGATTGGCATATTAGTCAGCCTTTCATAGTGTTTACAACATAAGCGAGCTGCCGCTACAACAGTCTTCTCCTTTGACCTGGATTTCATCGCCCTCGCAAAGGTCTGGGTCAGACAACAGCCTAGCTCGGCTGTATCGACGCACCAGCTCGCCATTGCTATTTTCTTTGTTTTGATGAGGTCGTTTCCCGCCAGGTGACTAGTATGTCACACTAAAGGCTGACGCTGTCGTGTTACACATCACGCCAGTCAGGCTTCCATTCACCTCGCAATGCGGGTTCGCTGTGCAAACAGCCCCACTGGATCGCCTTATTGCCGCACTACTTGGTTCTGTGTAAACTAACAAAGGAGGGGAATTGGTGAAGCTTCAGTGTGCATTTTCTGTGTAAAATGGGTTGAAGTCTCACATCCAACGGCCTGTTACATAAGCAGCCATTTCACCTGGAGATGCATGGTTCACAGGTTTGTGAGGTAAGAAAACAGCTAATATTTCATTTAATATGAAAAGGCCATGATTCTGACAAGGCTAACAGGCCGGATTGTATTGTCTTGCACTGGGTTAATCCTCACAAACCTGTGTGTCAGTCCACTGGCAGCTACTGGCAAAAGCTTTTACGGGCAGCTTTTAGGGTGGTCTTGGTCTGTCCCGTCACCCAGAGGAATCCACCTTTTCTTCTCCAACAGGTGGATTCCTGGGTGGAGAACGGTTAGTAACAGTCCTTGCTGCCCTTTATCTTTCTGCTAATGGCATAAGACCTGTCAATAAACAAATCCTGACAGCTTCTGGCCTGCTTGGCAGTGCAGACAGCACTCTACAGCTCGTCATCAGGGCCAGAGGTGGCCTGCTGATTGATAGGTCTGGAGGGCATCTGAGCATCTCAACTAATTATGATTAATGCCTCAGTGTCTGCGGGATCACAAACTGCAGATGCGTGAAATTAACTTTAATTACTTGGTTTGTACAGTTCAGTTGTTTTGTTTTGTTTTGCTCTGGTGGAAGACCGACTAAGCTACTGTGGATGAGCTAAATACGTCGGGGATCCAAAATGGCTTGGGGTGAGCATTTTAAGGTGGTTGAAATGATATATAGGTCCATGTTATATTTTTAATCTTTGCATCTCAAATCATGCATATTTTAAATGTATATCTTCGATGTTTCATCAACATCAAAGTCTCCCTTGATTGAGGAAAATGCTTTGCTATTACTTTGATGTTTGACATTCACTGCTGTATTTAACATAACAAAATTTGTATTTTCTTAATCACATACTTTCCGTGAAAAAAGCAAAATATTAGAAATATTATTCCAGGGGGAACATTTATCCTGAATAATGTGTGAATAATCTTTAAATATTATGTTACATGACAAACTCCCAACTTAAAGGCAGTAGTAAAATGGATTATTCTGCTTCCACTTGTGTTTTTCTGTTGGCCACAGATGGTCAGTGTAAGTTTTAAAAACCTCTCCCCAGTTTCTTCCCTGGGGGTCCAAATGCTTATTGGGTTACAGGAACTTTTAATGGCCTCAACTGGTTTGTCTCAATGTATGAACCCATCTTTGTGGTTGTCTATACCTAATAAACAGCATGGTGTCCCTGGTGCGTGAGCTTGATAAATACGCCTTTAAAGCTGCATTAAACCGCATCATTTGACGCTGGCTGGCTGAAAGTTGCGTGTATCACAGCTAATGGAGTCACAGGATCTCATGCAATATTCATAAGCTTCTCTCACATGCAGCCACCTTTGTCAAAATACTGAGCACCTCTTAAAATTTCCAAGTAACCGTTTTCTGTTGTCTCCCTGTGCAGCTGGCTGCCAGTTTTGTGTTGGGCGATCGGCAACTCAACTGGTGACAATTTAAGGTCATTGGCTGATGACTGTTTCATAACACATCTTTTGTCCTAATAATGAAAGTCAACTATTTACTGAAACGGGGCTTTCACGTCAGATTCACTTAGCCTTTTCGTGCCCTTTCTTCAACACTGCTGTGCTGTAAAGCAAAAAAAAACAGGCTGCATTTGTGGTTTGTGTCAGTTGTCTGCAAAGTCCTCCTGTCTCCTCAACAAATTTAATGAGAAAGTGCCTAAATAATAGGAAAGGAAACATTAACAGAGATTGATTCAGAAATTAAGTTATGCTTTTGGCGACCGAGAAAAGGAGCCGTATAAACAGCACTGAATGAATTTACAAGAGAGAGAAAAGTACATTGAATATAAAGTCGCATGCAATTAAAAACTGAACAAAAACTAAACAATAAGGGTATTATCAATGAACGCAATATTTAATTACTGTACCACAACAGACACTCGATGGGTATTAAGGTTTGTGTGAATCACACTATAGCCTGCTGGTAAACATTTCTTTAAGACATTGTGATATTACGTGTATTTGAATACTTGGCTCATTAGCATCCATAGTGTGTACCTCGTGTGCGTCGTTGATTAGTCTTATCTCCTTGTTTTTACATAAATATGTTTATTTCTTCCTAATGATGAAAGATGATATGATAATGACTAATAGTAGCTGCCTTTGCCAGACAGAGTTGGTTAGTTTTTAAATATTTTGTAATCAACATCAGTACCCTATCGTTTCCGAGCTTGGTGATCTCACAGAAACCTGACCTCGGAGTGCACGCTGTCCGTCCCCGCAGCCGCATTCTCACTTCTTCAGACAAATCCATGCCATTCTCCGTCAGTCCATCGGATGCCCCTCGGACCTCAGTAGCCCTGGAGACACTAATTGGACCATTCCCACTCCCTCCTTGCCAGATTGCTAACATTGCTTTGCATCTCATGTCTCTGACTTCTACCCATTTGTATCTGATCTGTTCCTCTTGTTGGTTTCCTGTTCACCTTGATGTTATCTGTTTATCACCTGCCTTGCCTGTCTATGTCCTATAACTTGGATTGATTTTTTTTTTTTTCCCATTAAGTCACTGATTGTCATTAGCTCTTTTGTTTGGGTTTGAATTTTGGTCATACTCTGGCTGTCTTGATGTGAGATGAAGGTAGCCAATGCTATTTTCTTAATAAATCTTGAAATTCCTTGTTTTTCTTTAGTTTCAGAAGTCTGTAATGACAAATGTTACCATTAATGACAGCTTAAATTTCTATTTGCAAGAAAATTTGAGAGTTAATTATGATCTATTGCAAATAGCACATTTGCCATGCGCCTTAACAGAAATTTCTGTACGTGGTTGCTGTTAAGCAACGATCAGCATGATTGCTTGCTGCAAGATTGTCTGTTTGAGCATTTACACCTGATATTAAATGTATTCAAATCATAAATAAATCCAATTTAAATGCCCAATATGTATGTTAAATGCTAACAGCTTCTTTTCACTATAAATCTGACTGTGGTCCCTATTTATTATTTCCCCACAGGAGTTTAGCTGCTCTTAATCCTTTCGCAAAATGATATGTGTTACACAAATTCAAGACCTTATGGGGCACCAATTAATGCAAGGAGAAGTGCATTGTGGGGAGACGTTTACTATTCTGCTAAATCGCTCCACACAGAGTCCAGTGAGGAGCGAAGAATGCTTTTTGCTTCATGGTTTGGAATATGCTTCAAGGCAATAGTAGGGACTATTTGTGAAGTTCATCTGTTGATTTATGGACGGTTACTAAAGTTGAAGGCCATTCCACAGAGGCTTACTTTGGCATAATGGGTGAAGTTTCCACCAAAGATTCCTGTTTTTCTATGAGCTGCACTCAGGAGATTGTGTACTTTCATACTATCCACTGTTTGTTTAGATTTTATTGTATCTACTCCGTGTGAGTTAGGGCTTTCTGATCTTGTCTAAGATTTGGCAGCATGTTGTGAGTGTTCAAAGTGGATGGGGAACGGGGGGATCCATTCTGGTTGTCAACAGCAGGACAGCTGTGACACTGGGCACCCCAATCTTTTCCCCAGTTCCCCCAGTCTTGTAAACATAATGCAAGCTACATTGTGTGTCATCTAATAAACTTTGGTAGGACATCAAGGTTTGATTACCATAGCTGGTGCGATGAGAATACCTTTCAATTCCAATAATATCAAGGACCTATGACTGACAGGGGCCCTGGAAAATATTAAAACATTCAGTAATTTTTTTCCCCCAGTAAGTCGCCCAATTTTTTTTTTTTAAAAAAGGTGGGTTTAGTTCATGACTGGTTGAAATAAATCATTTTTTGGCCATAGTGAAATAGGCAAATGCCATTGGCACCAGTGGTAATACTTCAAAATTAGAGTACATTAGTTAATACCTCTTGCTATTTATGTGTCATGTAATCATTTACTAATTGTCCTCATGTTAACTAAGGTACTTATTCAATAGGAATAAGGAATCCAGCAGGCGGTAAGGAGACACATCCTGGCCCGCATTTAAACAACAAACTGGAATGGCAGGACGACAAAATGAAGCATATGACGATGTGTTAAAGAAAATGTTAAATTTCCTCCAAAACTTTAGATCCATCATGGAAAGTGAAAGGAGACCTTCAATTGGTATGTGCCCTGTACATCTTTGTCAAAAAGAAGATGACAACAATAACAAAAGAGGCTCATATGTGTTCATCCATTTCTGTAAGAGCACAGAATGCATGGAGAATTTGAATGCTGAATGGCTCCCATATATCAGTTTATCTAGTCATATCTCAGTAGGTTTTCATCCAGCTAAATGCCAGCCTTTAATGAGGCATTTTAGGTGCTATGTAACATCCAGTTGGAAATTGCCATTACGGCGGACAGAAAAAAGTTGAAAATTCCTAACTTTCGACAGCCTTGCTATCTGTCATTCTAATCGCCGAAATTTTTGGCTAGCCTCCTCAAATTTTACTGCCCTGCTATAATCCACTAAATAATATCCGGTTTGCCATCTGCAGGATTCCATGTGAATGCAGCATTAAAAGTCATTACATTGCTTCTATTGAGTGAAATCCTAACTGTGACTGTATGCATTTTCACTGGTGTAACTGGAGAAAACTGGGCCTGCTGTCATAATAGACATAGATTGACTGTGATGTTTATTCTAATCTTATCTGATGTCTTAACTCAACTCTCAGAGAACTGAGTCCTGCTCACCGGTGCAGATGTGTCACCTGTCCGGATGGAGCCACAGTCAAAGATATCGCGTTGGTAATCTGTTGTTTGATACAACCTAAAATCCCACAGTGTATACCCGTCATGTGTGAGACCCAACTACCAGTGACACTAAAACTGTATTTCAAAATTGGTACAATATGCCACACACGTCTGTTGTGTAAAGCAATATGGTTTTAGCATACAGTGCGCTGTCAGTGAACAGTCATCTGGTGATGTCACATCCACAAAGAGACCGTGTGAGGAGGACTTTTTTTTAAATAAAGGCCTTCTTGTCGCATCCCAACAGGGCCGGTTTTAAATTGCTGTTTTTGATAATACGAATAATTTGATGTTGAAGTCCCAGGCCAGATGGCAGATAAGTCTGTCAAAATGACAGCTGTCAACTGGAGGAGACCTTCATCTGTGTCAAGAACAGTTGCATGTGCATGTGATTTTGCCCTCAGAGCTGGCTATTTTCAAACGCTGCCCACTGCCTTCATCAGGTGGTTTTAGAACAACAGAAATTGTTACAGACAATACACGACTCAGTTCTTCCCAGATTCTCATTTAATATAGCACACACATACTCAAACATGTAAGAGGAGTTTGGTTTGATCCCACTGAGCTATTAATTAGAATTTGGCCTGGTCCATCTGGGAGCCCCATAACCAATCCCCACTTTACACACTCGCTCAGCAGCAACAGACAGCACAGCACCAAAATATTAGAAGAGGAACTCTGCAGCATAAGATTCAAACAGGAGATCTCAGTATTAACAATTAGCTCAGAGAGGTAACTAGTGATTTATTTCAGTGGTCTTTAGTTAGTAGGGAAACAGCCAAAGCAACAATGCCAGCAGTTGTCAGGACCAGTGCAATCATTCTGCTGCTCAGTGACAGATATTTACTTCTGTGACACAACTAAAAGTCATTCAGTCATTAGTCATTTACAAAGTAAGCTACTACATTTAAAACCAGACACTGTAAAAACAAAACAAAAGAAAGTAGGTTTGCTGAAGTTGAAAAGACAAATTAAAGTAACTTTGAATCATTAAAAATGAATCTCTCAATCACACACATTAGACCTGTGTCTAATTGTGTACCCCTCCCTTGTTTATTTAAACCCTGTGTTCCTTTCCTCCTGGGCCAGATTGTCTTGTCTTCCTAGTGAGCAGTCCAGCGTTTATCCCTTGTGAGTTCCTTGTGTTTTGATCTTGTTTTGTTTCACGACTCCTGAGTTTGCCTGTCCCTAAACTGTACTCTTGTCATCTAGTTGGATTTCCCGGTGTTGACCTATTTTCTGAGTGAAAGGATTTTGATTAAGAACCTCCCTGACTCTGTCTCTGCATTATTGAATCCTCCAGAGTCCGTAGCTAATAATTTTCCATCTCTCCACCTCGTCTACTCCACATTTCTTGTTGTATCTTAAAGTCCCAGTCTTTTGACTCTGTGTAAGTGCATTGAGTTTTTGGTCTTATTGTAGGCATAATCTTCCGTAAGCATGGTGGCTTGTGGTGCTTTCTAGCATGGTAGTTTTAATTTAAACAAAAAAAGGTTGAAAAGAGTCTTGCTGTAAGGACAGAGAAGATCACCTGCATGCAGAGGTGAATGTATACGTATGAGACAGTATTTCAAAGCATTAATATTCTTGTAGGTGACTTAATGTCTGATTCCAGCACACAGCACACCGAAGACCCTCCAGCATATCAAAGAGGCAAAAGAGCAGCATTTAAATCATTCTATAAAACCTACTTTGAATTCATGAATTTGTTTCTGTAAAAACCATTGAGCGAAATTTTGTCTCCTAAAACATTTCCAATGAATGTCAGCATAGTGGAGTAACAGTTGTGAGGCCGCTGCAGACTGCAGAGGATGGCGACTGGATGGCAGAGAGTGCTTACTGATGTACAGAATATCATGGAACGACAGAGTCAATGATACAAGATGTGAACTCACTGGCTTTCACAACCCGGAGCTCCAGTGCTTAATGCTGCATGCATCCATACAATTAGACAGTGGTCAATGACATGTTTAACGCCTCACAGCACAAGCATGGCCAAACTAAGAGTTTAGCGTGACAGTCAGTTCTGCTCTTTCGTGTGATCTTGTGTTCTTCTAATGAGGCAGAGAGACAAGCAACTAGATCAGATGAGCGGACAGATTGACAGGTTTTCAATCAATTGTTTTTTTTTCTGGGTTTGTAATTAATCCTTCTGAGACCGCTGCTGACTATCCTCCTGACCGAAGGAGAGATGAAGGAAGTATATGGACTGAATGCAGATACAACAAACATAATGCTGATGGAGACAATGTCCCACCATGGAAAGCTGCTGTGCATGTTCAGAAGATTAGGTTATACTTATAAAATATTTGCTGCTTTAAAAATGAATAAATATATTTTTTTTACTGTCCTTGGAATAATATCAGAAGCATAAAATTGAATCGTAATTCCAGACAGACTCGAAGCAGGTAGAAACAACAGAAAGACCTACAATATGTATGGTGCTTCAACAGCATGTGAGTTTGAGATTTTTCATGTTTTGTCGAGTGCCACAAATGAGGGAAGAAAAAGGACAAGTATTTTAACACTATTATTTATGAGACTGGCACACAACAATATGACTACAACAATATAATTAGTTAGACGTACACAGCACTGTCAAGGTTGGAGTTACCGGTGACTGAAAAGGTGTTGAATGACAGGCATGATCAGCCATGTCAAAAAGACCAAGACCCTCTGACTCTGAAGCTGGGAACACACTGGACTTCAGTCTGAGAGACACTTTCAGAGATCTTTAATGTGTCTATTGACTCATGTCTAATTACAGCCCTTTTTGGACTCCAAGGAAGAGACATTAGAAGGGAGTTCTTGTGATGATTCTAACCCTGCTAACATTGAAAGAAGCAACTTCTCTGTCTCATATGAAGTGGATTAAGAATGTCTTATATTATATGAAGTTGGAACACACTGCAAGCGTCATCGGATATATTCTATGCTGTAGAAATATTCCACTCCGATTGACCCTAAGACTTAAAATATCCTCTTTTGTTTAATTTTCTGTTAATGCTATTTTTCCTTCTTCTTCATATTTTGAACTCCAAAACTAATATTTCCATATGTATTTTCATGTGTTTATCACTTACAATAGCTACTGTATACAAAGTTCCAAAATGTAATCACATGATAATGTCGTTTTCTGAACCAATTCATACAGGAAATCCTGGTAACTTTAGTTTGACATTCTGTCCGAGCTGTCTGTTCTCAGACACAGATTAGCAGGACAAAGTAGAGGCATTATGCTGAAGACCCCGATGAGGTCAACTTTATCCTTTGTCCATGGCTCATCTCTCTCAGGTCTGTTTCTCTTTAATCAAACAGCAGTAGCCT